>OMNW01000732.1:10059-23477 GCA_900303245.1 Selene dorsalis | reverse complement strand
GACTCCTCTAGAGCAGTTACACGTGATTGCCTGCACAGAAAGCTTTGTAGATCTCTGCATCGCTTCCATGTAAAAACTGTCTGTGTAATTAACTCCACCCCCTTCCCTCGTCCATGTCCGCCTCCCGCCGAGCCCACTCCGCTGTGATTGGTCGCACTCCGGCAGGCTTCCGAACTTTGTCGGTGCACGAGTTGAGAGTAAACAGTGAACTTTACTAATTTTTGAAAATGTCAACGTATGAAATACAGCCGTATGTGTTGGATCCCGAATCTGATCCAGAGGTAAGTAACATTAGCTGAGGGGGCGGGGCCTAGAGCATATACCTCACCATGGCCATGTAGGGGAGTCCGGCACGCATTGACATCACTGGGACTTCAATGTTAAAAAAAGACAGTAAAACACAGCGTGCAGAGCAGAGCCATCCAAAACAGCTGGCAGGGCTCACCTCCAAATGCATAAACCTCATGATATGGCACTTCCACGTCCTCTAGAACCAGTATCCAACATTTTAAACAAATTTATAAGTCTGAAAAGCTGGAAAAGCATAATAGGTCCCCTTTAACCTATAACCAACTACTTTTTATGGCTAAAAGCCAATGTGGGTGTTTGAAGTATTGAAGGACTTAAGAACTTTACAATACTGCAGTACTGTAACCACGTTACTGAGCATCAAGTACATAATGTTTATTAGTTGCCAGCAAAATTGACCAAACTCTTTCTATTTCTTCTTGCTGCTGCTAATGAAACTGGACTTTGCAAGAAATGTTATGATAAGGTTTTGAGTTGATTTTTCCTGGTGATGTTACAGAGTTCATGTAGGTCTAGAACCAGCGGGGGGGATCTGTGGGGCCCACTACGTTACTAAATGTGATTTTGAGCTCTGGACATACACATTTCCAACGCTGTCAGCGAGAAGATATCTCAAATATTTGGAGATTTGCTCCGGAGCCAATAGAAGCTGTATGTCAGTGTGATGAGGCAGAAAGAGCCAAGGGTACAGCTGAGGTAAGGAAGGGGGAATTGTGATGGGGGGTAGAGGGTGGAGAAGGAGTGGGGGGGTTGCAATGACAGTGTTATGGTATAGGAGCCAGCGCAGCATATCTATCAGCGCTGAGCCAAGATGGATGGCTTCAACTGCAGATATTATTACAGCTAATGATTCACCTCAAGTGGCCATTACTCGACTACGATCTGTCTCCTTCGCTCTGAGCTTCTTCTTTTTTTTTTTTTTCCTTTCCATGAGAGTTGGGGAGAGTTGTGAAGCGAGACACAGATGTGTGAGCAAGTGTGTGAATGAGTGTGAGGGCGAACGAGAATGGGAGGGAGGATGAGAAATGAGTGAATATCCATTAAATATCCATTCACATCTGACCTGCGAGTGACTATAGCATTTTCTTAGTCTGCAGTGATACCACAGTGTTGTTGTAGTGAAGATACATCACTCTTCACCAAATCAAGAGAGGGGAAAAAAAAAATGCAGCATGTTGTATGCGTGTTGTATTCATGAAAAACTGAAGCTGAAACATGGAGCCCAGTGAGAGATATTGCTGCTTTATCTGACCGACCTCATAGCACAAATACATGAAACTCATCAGATTATAGCCTCTGACAAAGAAGCACTAAAGAGAATTTGAGTTCTGTGTTGTTTCCATTCAGCAAACATTACAAGCCCATGGTGAAGGCAAGTAAATAAACCCATGCAGGACAACAGTTCACCTAACACCAGTGAGCAAGAGTGATTAAATATATATGAGGCAGCAGTGTTTGACTGGAGTGACTGGTATGGGCCCCGGAAGAACAAACCTTAAAAGAAAAACAAGTCTCCTTCCACAAGTTTGTTCTGAATTTACTTAAATACCTGCTCCGTAAGCAAGGAGCACTCTGTGCGTGTCTATTTAAAGCTGCTCTAATCAATATCCTTATGCTATCAATAGATCAAATGATGATGTCATGTGAAAAGGGGCCATCATAAGCTATGTTTCCATCCATTTTTATGTGCATTAAGTTATATCGAATTAAAAATGCCTTATGGAAACAGTAAAATGTCCTGAATGTCGACAAAAAGTTTGTACTGTCGACCTCATCTGATTTTCTCTTGATCGATAAAAGGCTTGTGTGATAAATGCAGATTCAAACAGTTCTGGGCCGGATAAAAGTAAATTGTGATCAGACCCAAAACTGTACTGCTTTTCCATTTGTACAAATCATTACTTTACATTATGTCTAGATTTTAATTAAAACTGTTTTCTGTTGTATTCTCTCTCTTATTTGTCTGTTTGCACTGTGTTATTTGCCTGCTGCTGTAACAGAGTTTTTCCCAGCCTGGGATCAGTTAAGTATATATCCTATCCTATCTTGTCTGTACAGTATATTTGAATCTATTTTAATGAATGGTTGTTTTTCTGCACAACAGCTAACATTAAAACGAGACATTTGTGTGTGTGTGTTACCTGGTAGCAGGGAGGGTGCTGACCCTGGTGAAGAACACAGATGGCTCCACATCAACATGGACTCCCAGAGACAGTTCCCTGTAGTAACCCTCCACTTTGCCTGCTCCCCCAGAGTACTTGAAGTTCAGCACTGCTTCCAGAGTCTGCAAAAGAACAAGAGAAAGAAGGGTATACATTAACATCGAGCACTTCATGTAAGGGCTGATTCAGCTTAATAAAAACGAAGGAGAAAAAGAAAGAAGAAGAAGTGATCCACCACCAGTGTATCAAAGAAATATCTGTCTGGATGAGTGTGATTGAGGTCAGAGGCCACAGTGAGCACGCTGCGTCCGGCCGTTCCACCGGCAAAACTGCTGTGTTTTTAAAATCAATGGATCAAAAGTCATTACCTTGAAAAATAATAAATGCACCACAGCACAGCTATTGTGCTGTTTAATGAAATGGAAGCACGATGATGAGAGAGCCCAAACGGAGGGGAGGGCGCGACTGTGGCGCAGAAACGTAGCATTCACAATCAACATGTCATGTCCTGAAACAGTCTGAGAGGTGAGGGTGGAGGCTGAGTGGGTGCAGTAGCAGGGCTTCACTGGCAGTCTTCCACTGCAACAGGGGGGGAAAGTGGGCACACAGAATTACTCAGAGGTACTCAGAGGTATTTTGTGGAGGCACAGGAAAAGCAGCCAAGTGGGCGAAGGATGGGGGGAAATTAAAAGTGGTGGTTTATGGTGAGGGAGCAGTAGCTGACTCAGGCAATGGGCTGAAGTGGGGTAAAGGGAGCATCCAAGGTCCCGCTTTTCCTCCTATGCAGCGTATATCATCTCCCCGCATATTGCTGATGGAGCCACTGGCTGCGCCTCCCCTGAACAAACTTCACTGATTCCTTGATTATTTTTGCTCTTTATCCTCTCATGTGGGGGGCACAGGGCCAAAGAGGAATGATTCGGAGCCTGCTGGCGAGACGTCTGGCCTATTACAACCTAATGACAGGAGCACAGCACACTGAGCAAAAGAGAGATGGAAACATTAGAGGGGATAATTATTATTGTAGACCAAGCACCTTAATTTAAAATTTTCACTTGTGTTCAGCTGCATAGGCTGTGGTTCATTATTTTGGTATCTTTCCATTGTCATAACCCTTTTTGTTCTTTCTTTCTTTCTTTCTTTCTTTCTTTCTTTCTTTCTTTCTTTCTTCACTCAGTTGGTGACCACCATTCAGTTGACACACTATATTAAAAACAATCACAAAGACTTGCCATTCAAATTTGTTTTAATGTCCATGGATCCCCAGAGGATGAATCCTATTGGTCCCCTGACTTAACATTAAACACCACCACGAGGTGTGTTTTTTTGCAATAAGCAAAAGGGCCGCCATTTAAATTCATACAAAAGTTTGCACAGACATTCATGGTTAATAAAGATCAATTCTACTAACTTCAGTGACTGAAAAATACATAATAAATGTACAGAATTAACAATAAATATATGCTTCAGGCAACCTGTGAAATGCCCCCTCCTCACTGAGAGGCCTGGTCTCAGCACCGGTGTTTTCGGAGGCTTCCAAACAAAGTAAAATTATAAAATCTTGACAGTAGAACATTTATGTGTCTTAAACGTAGGTTTAAGGTGATTACAAAGAAAGGTCTCGTCTCAGCATGCAATTGCACAAGTCCAGTTGGAAGATTGATCTTTGCACAGTGAAGCTCAAACATCCAAGTGGAGTAGTAATGAGCGGTACACATTTTGTTCAGCACAAGAGAACTAAGCTTATTGTATCCTATTATATAGTCGAGTAAACAGAGGATGGGACAGTGAATGTAACGTGGCTGATGCAGAGCCTGTGAGTTCAGACCCAGATAGCCACCTTGAATACGGCTGTCTTTATTATTCACCTTCCCTCTGTGGAGACAGTGGGACGAGTCTGCTTTGGATCTAGAGGAAGTGCGGCAGCCTCACAACGGAGGCAAGAGACAGACTCACACAGCGCTGGCAACAGAATGAAAGGAACAGCACGCTGATATGAATCTCATTTGAATTGACTGACTCAAATCGCTCAGATTCCTTGAGCAGAGAGCTGCTGGCCAGTTCCTTTAGAGTCTGGCTTTCCTCTACGACAGTGTTTGCTCCTGTTTGTGAAAGGATACAGCTGCTGTTATTCCATCTTTTAATCATCATCAGCAAACGTGATGAAATGCCGGTCGGTCACATGTTGCTCCATTGCAATTAAAACAACCACTCTGGTGATATATTTGGATATATTCTTTTAACAGTGTGGACGGGGAAAATATGCAAAGTCACGAGTGCTGTGCTACAAGCAGCTGTGTGTGAAGCTGCGGTCTGTGTGGACTTCCCATGATGCTCTTCAGGGACAGTGATCGCCTCAGCAACACCGGTAAACAGCGACTGCACATCACCATTCTATTTTCAAACCAAGGGGCCCGACCCCATCCTCCTCCTCTTTCTCCTGCTTTCCCTCCTCCTCCTCCTCCTCCTGCCTTCAATCCTCTCCCTCTGCTCTCGGCCCCCCTCAGGACCCTATTTCAATCACAGTGAGCTAAAAATAAGCTTAGCTGTAATGAGCTGACTGTGTTAGAGGGAGGCCAGCAGCAACACAAACAGCCTGGCAGTTGCACATGCTTTACCTTCGCATGCATACAAACCATGTGATGAGCGAGAGCACGCCCAGGCCGAGGCGACAGCTCCACCGAAGCTCTGAGGTGCAGAGACTCCATGAACGGGTTTACGGTCAAGTGAAAGCGTTGGAGCTTTCAGCCAACAAGTAAGCAGGAAAAATAAAACAGGATGAAGTGGTATCTTATACAAGGCAGACTGTGACACTTTCTGGCTCAAGGTGACAGCTGCTAAAAGCTACTGCTCTG
Organism: Selene dorsalis; assembly: GCA_900303245.1. Taxonomy (NCBI): domain Eukaryota; kingdom Metazoa; phylum Chordata; class Actinopteri; order Carangiformes; family Carangidae; genus Selene; species Selene dorsalis. The sequence continues at coordinate 18,151 of OMNW01000732.1, read as the reverse complement.
AAACAAGGCCTGTGAAGCTCATGCACCTTTAGTTACACCTGTTCTGCACCAAAACTAAGCAGGTTTTTTTTTAAACGCAGGCTATGCAACTTACTTCAGGTTCTTCTTTTCTGTTTAAGAGAACGCGCGCAACATCATGACACACTACAGAGCACACACACACACAGATGGAGCAGTTTGCTGGTAAAATGGATCCTCACCCCCTGGTTTGTGCATCTGTAAAGTGTCTGAGTCACTGTGTGAAACATCTCAGATTGTGTGTTTTAAAACTTATTGACTGCAGCCTAGAGGATGGCACACAGCGCCGATGCTGATAAATACCAAACTACTGTAGAGTCATTTCACCTGGGAGTGAAAGTAGCGACAACAAAACCTAGATGTGAGTGTGTCTTGGTGGGTTTCTGACCAGTGAGAATGAGGTACGTAGGGATGTAACGATATGGAAGATGTGACATCTCGATTATAGCGCCCAAATTATCATGGTTATCGATATAATTGCGATATTCCAAAGTGCAACAAAGCTTATTTATCTGGAAACGTTCCTTCAGTGAGAGTTTAAATTCACACTTTAATTAATTAACACGACCTTTAAAACTAATTGAAAACATCACAGTATAAAACATTAAAATTACAATCCAATGTAAACAGACGCAGAGTAAAGCTTATTCATCAGGAAAAGTTCCTGTGGTGCAAGTTTCAGTGAACCTGAACAACCTTGAGTAAACCTGACAAGTTCAACACAGAGTGAGAGGAGTGCTGTGTGAGAAAAGGAGAGTATGGTCCAAACTGTGGACAGTGGATTAAATTAACTCAGCAGAGTTTTATTTTATTTCCCTGACCTGAGGTTAGAGACATCAACCAGCCGTCAGTATGGACTCACGTTCTTAGCTCGTCATTATAAGTGACCATAATCACCGTACGTTTTTACAAGTTCATCTCGATCAGTGATCATATATTAAATGAACATCTCTCCTCTGATAGCTCCACTGAATTCTGAGGTCCCTGTGAAACACAACTGGAGTAGGCTATGCCATATAATGCGAGTGAAATGAATTAAACGAAGCTTCGGTTAAGGAAAAAAGCTGCTGAGTGTCTCGAAACGAAACGGAAAACGCTGCATGCTCTGCAGATGAGTGTCTTCAGCCAGCTGTCCCTCAACGCTGTCCCTTTTCTTTTCTTTCCGCCGTGCTTTCGGTCTAGATTCCTACGTTACAAGCTACGTATGCGTGCTGTGCCTGCATCGGGAGACTTGGGTGAAGCTGTTATTACATATCTCGATAATTATCCACTGAGATAATGAGATGAATTTACACACAAACGGTAATCGCTCCTGTGTAAAACTTTTACAGTGATTGACTGTAATACCGGTAATCGTTACATCCCTAGAATGAGGCAGTGGTCACAAAGCATCAAACTCCTGACTGTATCTACTGAACTAAGAAATGGTGAGTTTCCCCAGTATGAATGAAACTTCTCACTTCTGTTGCTGCAAGTGCTGCTCTAATTCAAAGTCCACATCTACCCAAGTACAGATGAAATATTCAGAAGAGTTCTTGGTCTGTCTGTTAAGTTGAGGATCAGTATGCAATTTATGTGGACTTGAAGATGGCAGAACATCCCAGAATGCATCTCACATCAAGGGTTAACAGCTAACAGCTGTTAGAAATAAAGTTTTGATGCTGTTTTTGAACCGTTAAGACTCCATATTATGTCATCAGCTTATCTAAATAACACAAATTGTACATCTGGGCACATCTGGGCTGTCCTACTGGGGGGAACCAGCAAACTGATTAGATTTTGATGGGAAATGTTCCAGGTCAAGATTATATGGTGTCAAGATGATATCTCATTATCAACATCTTGAGGAGACTTCTTGGACTTAAGGATGAACCTGAACTGATGGGTGGTCAAAGGTCAAGGTCACTGTGACCTCAGAAAACACTTTTTAGCTATTAATCAAAACTTTACACAGCAATTATGACAAAATTTCATACAAATGTTGAACATTTCCTTTGCTTCTAGATAAACGTGGGTTGGCAGAAGCAGACGACCATGATGTAGCAATTCTCATGGGTGGAAAGGAAAGTGGAATGATTATCACTCTGCTGTCTTGTATTACATTAAAGCTGTGGTCGATGTTGATAAAGATTGATCATTATTATTAACATCATTTAGATGGTGATTATGGCCCAATAGTACGACCTACACAATGTGAAGAGCAAAAGGAACCAAAAAAAATCCATTCTCTCTAGAGGCTGCAGGCCTGCAAAGAAACTGACCAATCAGAGCCATCTGGCACACATGGGAGTTTCTCCTTGCTCAAATTTGCTCTCTCTCTTGTATCATCCATCCAATCCCCTCGCTCAATTTTGACACTCCGCTGCTCCTCGTCCCTCCTCGTCCCGCCCCCTTCCACATTTGAAACAACAAACAGTTTGTAAGGCCCTGAGCAATTCAGCTACACAAGTTTCAGGCTTGCCCCACCGGCAGAGGCAGAAAGAAAGCACAAGTCTGCCACTGGAAATGCAGAGATGAAGAGGAGATGCGACAAACTGAGGGCTCAAAGCCGAGTAAACATCGGGTCATCGTTTGACCGATGGAGAAAGCTCGGCCAAGATATGGGCCTGAAAAGCGACGCTGACACAGCAGAGTTTTTGTTGACGAGGTAATCTTTCCATTTTATTGTGGACGTTGTGACATTGATAACTTTTAGTATACCAGTGCTGGCTTATGACTGTGAAAGCTGCCGTTAGTTTTTTCCGTGTCGTTCGACAGCGTCAAAACAATTCTTGTCTCTGTCACTCCGCAGTCAAAGCTGGCACTGTGTTTGGTTTCTGCTGGCCGGCTTGTTGCTCTGCGTAAGGGGTTGTGTTGTTAGGAGGCTCCGAGGGGAGAATGGTATGAGCTCGGAGGGGAGGGGTGTGTCTGTGTGGGGGGGGTGCTTTTTCCAAATCTTTCTCATCGTCTTTCTCAACGTTGACCATAGCTTTAAAACATCATTTGGACGTTTACAAGCTTAAACACTTGATTGTAATTAGAGGTCTATGAGCCTTAAAATAACAAGGTGACACAGTACTGTAGCCAGCACATAAGTAGATTTGGGGATTATAATAAAGGCCCATCTCTACATATGAAGATAATTATGCTTGTCCTCGCACAAAAAAGAAACAGTAACAAGTGTATATAAAAGTAGGCCAGTATATTCAGCACGTAACATTGCTATCTATGGTTTTTCAGTTATTATTGCTCATCCCATACCAATTCCTTTTCTCACCAGGCGACCTACCACATGACAGTGTATGATATATGCTCGTCCTTGGTCACAGGACAGTGCTCTAACACTGCCTCACCGCCTCCCAACATGGGTCAAGAGTTAAGTAAAGGTGTAAGAAGAACGTTCTGATGCCATATTAAGCTTTCCCTTCCTCAGATATTGGACCTCAGTAACAAACAGCTCCTGCACTCCTACAAGCTATAATACATTAAGCTATAATACAGTAAGCCACTTTAATATTTGTCAATCATTAGTAAACTCCCTGAATGTTTTTGTGCTTATAATGTTCTCTCCCTTCACATTGTCGCTAATAACCATAAAGCTGATCCTCTTTTAATATGAATATGTTGATTAGCTCCCAAAACTGCCAGTGGCTGGTTCACTGCCCTTTGTTTTATCTTTAAGAGAATGCTTATTAGATTTCAGCTGCTTAGCGGCTAAGCATCACTGACCTGATACGCATGACAGACTCAGTATTAGAATGGACTTTACCTTGAAAGCCAGCACTCCATTTTTTTCTTCTTGTTTTACTGTGTCACAAGTCAGAGTCCTACATATCGTATCCTTCTATTTAAATACATTTGTTTTAAAATAGAGGTAAATACTTGACGTCACAGACAGTGCTGTCACTCCTGCAAGCAACAGTCAGACAAAAGACAAAAGGAGGAAGTGGGATACTTTTTGAAACTTGGCTCTGAGATGATCTGATGTCATTGGATGGATTTAATTGGCTCCTGTTAACGATAATGAAATATTAAATAGATTTTCTGAAAGATTCTTTGTAAACAGTCATTAATTATTAAGCATATTCATGGTTGAGCAACAAAATCCATTGTGTCACCTTAAGGTCAAACACTACAATCAAAGGTTCAAAGGTGCAGTCTTTTACAGCACATGGTCATCAGCCATCACATGTCATGTCAAGCAATATAGAACCATGTAAAAACTAAATGTTAATGACACACTTCAGCAGCGTGTGGAAGCGGTTGGACCAAATGTGATTGCCAACGAATCGGTGCGCAGCAGTAGAGCACGGGCCACTTCAAACCAACACAAAGAGCACAGAGTGAAGTCTCTCTGCTGAAATGGTGAAAACTGTTCCAACACTGGCAGGAATCACAGAACTCCTAAACTGCACATTTTGTCATAAACCAGTTCTATTAAAAGCCACTGCCCATCTGCTGCCCCGGGGTTGGATGGGACGTCACCACACCTTCAGTCTGGATCAGGTCACTGGACACAGACCTGTCTTTGTTAGAACCAGGTCCAGGTTTCACTGGTTATGTATTTACAGGATGTTACCTGCTTGACCAGATGGTGAGAATATGGTTGGTCTGATATGAAGGTTAGGCTAAGTGAGTTGCAACTAATTTCAGTAGGTCTGGTGTCTTGGTTTTAATCACTGCTTTCTGGGCCAGTCTGTATCTAATGTTTATATTAGTTTTTATCCAAGGCACAAACTGATTTAAACTCATTACTGTATACAGGTATTTACAGTCATTGATTTAGTGGTTTACACAGCCTCATATGTTGTGTGGATCCACAAGAAGATGTATCTTCATGATTTTAGGAACCAAAAGTCAGCTCAGTGTAATTTTATATTTTCACTCTGGAGCTCAAGGAGCAACAGGTCAGTCAGTAAACTCTGAATGATCCAACAAAAAATCCAGCAGATTTCAGGAAAACACTTCGGGAAATAAACCTGTGAAAGCTGGATGGTGGGTCCAGGTGGGAGGGGCTTGGGGCATTTCAGAGAAGCGACTGCTTTGTTGTGATGTTGTGATGTCACAACGTTACAGTGATCCTGATGGCTCGTTCAAAGGCTCAGTTTCTGAACACAGACTATAGGACTTTCCCTGTGGACTGAGTCCTTTAAGATATTCACAGTATTAATATGGAGCCTGTACATGTTTCAAAATCAAAACAGATATGAGCATCTGCCTTTACACAATATGGAACCTTTAAAATCACACAGGCAACGAGCCCTTCACAGCAAAATGACCCGTTATTCCTCTTCCCTCTTCTTCTCTGACAATTGAGGAGTGGAGGAATTTCCACACAGCCACTGGTAATAATTGCAAACACGAAAAAATAGAATTTCACCATGCTATTTCCACAGTCTCAGCAAAAGCCACAGTAAAAGGCGCTGGTGTGAAACATCATTATCTTCCTGCAGACGGCCAAATTGGAAATGGCGTAAAGCTCCCCGTTTATGGGAGATCCACTTACCACATCAATTTCTCTGTCTCTTTCAAAAACATTTATTTTTCTAATCTTAATTTGAAAAAAAAATATATATATATGGTGAGTAACATGTTCCACTCACTACACACATTCTGTTTTGTTTCTTTCTTTTTTTTCCAGGCATCATTTCATGAATACATGGTGTTTTTTATTCGGCAGGATCTTTTTCTTGGACAGGTGGTTGAATGGCAGGCAGACAGAGTGTCACTTGTACTTTTGTGATGTGATGGAATGGAAGTCTGTGTGCCTAATTGTCCTTAAAATGAGACTTGACCCCCGGTTAGGCTGCATCTGCCTTGTGGCGGGGAAGTGAGCCGTCAGCGAGGAGAGCTATTTAGTCAGAAAAGTGAGAAATGCCTCCAGGGCATTAAGATGCAGTATGTCCATTTGGAATGCTGCTGGGACCGGCTCTCGCATGTACACCTAGCTGTCAATTACTGAGCCAATCGGACGGGCCCCCCGGAGTTCCCACTTCCATGCTGAGAAGTTAAACAGCATCCTGAAGAAAAAGCTCTATATGGAGCTGAGGCGGTGAAATGAAAATCAAGAACCGAGCAGATAGAAAGGGAGAGACGGCTGTCCGGCATGTTTCCTGCTGCTGCTGTTCGTCTTGTTCTGATGGCCTCTCACAACTTGATGCAATATGCTCGCAACAATACGAGCAAATGAGATCACTCGCTTATCGACGAAAACAATCGAGCCGTCTTCTAGATCAGCCCCTCTGCGCTTTTTTGCTTCAAAGAGCCTCTTTCATGGTACTTGTGTCCTTGAGACAGCTTGACATTATCACGCTTCTGCTGCGCTTGTTGGCAATTGATGATTCACGAGAGAAGGAGGCCTGATAAAAGCCAATATGTTCTCTATCGGTCCCACCGTGTTATGACTTCGCAATAATCGTCGGATGATGAGGAGCGGAGGGGCGCTGCGAACAACTCCGTGTTGATCTGACAGCTGATGGAGGCTGGAGCATCTAAAACTGCTCAGTAACAACCAGGCTGCATGTAGACCAAAATAGCTGACACTGCTGACAGGGAAAATGAAGCTTTTTTTATTTTTCTCCAAGGGAGAGGACCTATTGAAGCACAGAAGTTTGCATAGCATGCTATAATCACGTCGCCGGTTCCAAGACCACCCCAAAAACCAAAAAGCCTTTCTGTCACAGCCCCGAGCAGGTCTGTTTAATGATGGTCCTGACATTTCTGCCCACAGCATTTATAATGCCACGCTCTGCACCCTCTCACAGTTAGGGCTTTGCCTCTGATGTGGCAATTAGGACGGAAGACATTTTAAAGAGTGGGTGAGCAACCTGCCCGACCGTGAGGACTCTGTGACGAAGTGGGGGTCATGGGACGTCAAGCTCAAGATGTTATAGAGAGGGTAGAAAAATATCGGCCCCAAAAAAAAAAAAAAAATGTGACAAGAGCCATATGACATAAGATCCCCTTGGGTGGCTGCTTTTCAGACATCAGACAGGTGATCTGACAGTCAGGGAGGAACAGCAGCCTGAGGCAGCGCTGATCTCACTAATTGTCCTTTCAGCCTCAGGAACCAATCACTGGATCCTGGGATTCAATCAAAATATGTTAAAATCAACAGTGCTAGTGCTATACTGCTTAACAACCATGCTTACCAAATGCACAATTATTATGACCAGCTCCAAATGTTACTTCAGACAGGGTTACAACTTGTTGTTAGTTGCAGTTTAACAGAATGATAAATAACTCCAAAGAAATGGAAATGAGCAAAGAGCTGGTCCCACCACCTGTGGCCACACTTGTCTTTTTCTACTAAACTTTTCTACTAAAGCTCTTATATCTTATATTTAAAGGTGAGTGTTTAATTTCAATCAGCTGCTGTTTTTCCCCTTTTCAAACTTTAAAGTGTGAAAAAAGACAAACTCAACCCAGGTAACAAGGGCAATAAGGAGGTTTATAAGGAGGCCAAGGTACTACCACCTGTCTCAGTGTGAACTGTGAGTCATCAGAGTTTGAAATGAGGATAACAGTCCCTCTTTAAGACAGTACCAACACCTGCGTATGATTTCTGATAAAAACTGACACATTCAGTTAAATAAATAGACAGACACACAGACACCAGCCGAACCGCACGCACCCCGAGCAAGCAATTACAGTAGATGAAGATGGCGATCAGTCACACATTTAATGGAAGATGACTAATCTGGCTGAAGCTTATGAACTGGCACATGTATTGTAACAGCCACACACAAACAGTGTGTGTTTTGTTTTCCTCCTGCTTGTGCATCTGATATTCTCACCACTTTAATTAGTAGGTGTCCTTCTCCTAATTAAAGTATATAAGCCTCTCCAAAGAAAATTAAAATAAAAAAATAAAAAATCTTTCTCCTCATGTTGTGTTGGTCAGTTTCTATTCAGGTTCATCCAGTAGATATAGTTAAACAAGAATACATGTCTACAAGGCTGAATAAATATTAATGCCTGGTATTAATTCCTACCTTTCACAACAACTGTTTTTTAAGCTGATTAACTCCCTGAAGGTAGCAGGTGTGTTCATCTAAAACCACACACACACACACACACACTCAGGATACGCAGC
>OMNW01000732.1:0-10039 GCA_900303245.1 Selene dorsalis | reverse complement strand
GATACGCAGCCGCACCAGCGCCAAGCTGTTGCAGGAAAAAAAAAAAAAAGGAAAAAAAAGTACACACCAGCTTCTCCGCTGCTGTGCCACCTCACACTGGCTGTGATTCATTATTCCACACAGTTTCCTAGTTTCTGCAGTGCGTCTCCACAGGAGCACTAGAGACGACCATGTCCTGGAGACGCACGGGTGGGAAACACACTTCTCATAGTTCCACCAAAACTCATCACCCAATTAGGGTAATACGTCTCTCTCCTCTTAACATAACTGGAACCCCCTCAGGACTGACCCCTCTCCACAAATCCTCTCTCTATGCATCCTCATCCAACAATACCAGGTTACTGGGCAAACGGCAGATTGCAGTTTATGCGAATACTTAAAAAATCACATTTCTCTGGACGGCTACAACAGAGTCCTCACAGCTTTCATATGTCACAGACTTCCTCACTGTGTAACTGTGTACATCACTGATATGAGAACAGTTAAAACATTTAAACATTTTAGCATTATAGTATTAGAAAAAAAGTCTGTAAGTGTTTTTTTTTGTTTTTTTTTATCAATTCTCTTTTTCAATATCAACTGTCAAATGTTTTTAAATAAAAAAGACATCAGAACTCACAGCAGCAATGTGTTTTTGCTCTTTGATGAAACCACTTTGACCTGGAGTCTGCTGTCAGGAGGTGAGGAGAGCTTATGAACCTCAACTCCAAACTTTGGATTTCCAACTGCTAAACAGTGAAAGGAGTTAATTATCACAAGATATTTGTGCCACAGCTGGTGCTTCCTCGAGCCACCAAGAAGTCAGTCAGAATCTTTCTTCTGTTACTCAGCAGTATTTCAGTCGCTGGTCTGTATAGAGGAGTGTGATGAGTCTGTATTAGAATCTCTATAGGTTCACCAGGGTATTTTTCCAGTAGAACACTGTTTTCAGAGTGATGATATACTGTATGAAGTCTCATCTATTAGTTACTCTCTGTTCTAATGTGGTGAAACAGTGAAACATGTTCTTAGACTAAGATTTTCTGACTTCCTGAGTCTATAGTGGAGCCTTCATTTCCTATAATAAAGTCCAGTAGCATCCTTAGTTGGGCCCTCTATGTCTCAGTAATGTATGAATTTAAATTAATACATCCACGTTAACACCAACTCTAAATAAGTGAAACACAGAAACATGACCAATCAGGTGTCACCAGGCTACTTTTCAGTATATTTCCTCGTTTGTCTCTTTGTACCACTAAGGCACAGAAGCACACAAAACAACTGTCCTTTAAGTTTAAGCTCTTGCGGCACCACAATGTCTGCACTGCCAACACACCATCAAAGGTAGACAGCCGTGACAAGGCTGGAGCACCGCCTCCTGCAGAGCTCACGCTGGTTGCTGCTAAATATAAAACCTCATTTAGGAGCAGGTCATCATACTTTATCTTAGCATAAATAAGTACATGTCTAAAGGTTGCACCATGGGTTTGGACTCCCGGGTTGTTTTCCTAATAATGAGCCAGGCTCTCCCACATATTACTGTCTGTTTCAGTAACGGGTAACAAATGGAGCTGCAAAATGTGATCAGGACATTCATTCATTCATTTTCTATACCGCTTATCCTCACTATAGGGTCACGGGTGAGCTGGAGCCTATCTCAGCTGACTTGGGAGCGAGAGGCGGGGGTGATCAGGACATGTACTGTAAATTATTTCCCTCTACACTTTGGGTGAATTTTTAAACTGACAGAAACATGGTTGCAAAGTGATCAATTTTATCTATAAGGACCTTTAATCCAGCACACTCAGTCACAGCTACCCCTGCTGTTTGGTAGGTGACAGGTCAGTAGTGAAACATATGATGGTAACCCAGGTGTGTGTGCCTCACATATTTAAGTACTTCCTGTGCATTCTCACAATAACAGAACCATTTCATCCAGAGTAATTCGATTTCTTTCCTGAGTGTTGGCTAATTCACTTACAAGTGGTTCAATCTGATTATAGGTTGTGAGTCATGAAAGGGAGGAAAGAGGATGAACAGCAGCACTAAATTTTGTCAAGGGACAGTGGTGTCTGCTCAAGATGAAGCTTGCACATCCACACATACATGAACACACACACACACGCACACATAAACGTGGTTTACCTCTGATCAGACATGATCAGAGTTAAACCGAGGACCCACGGGGGCCCCAGATACAAAACCGCCGCTCTTTTATGTAACCCTGTGGGTCCTGTGCAGGTGTCACACCATTTACCAGCTGGAGCGACTACAGGGAGAAGCCTTACATCACCCCTGACCCCTGCTGCTTCTCTTGTGGTATCAGCAGCCAGTCAACCATGCAGATGTGAAGTCACCATCAAAGATGAGAGAAGCAGAGCTGAAAGCCAGAAGCTCCAACACCTGGAAAAAACAATGATAAATGGCATGGCGATGCATGAGCAGACACTTACACAAACACACACGATCATTTATGACTCCGCACACACACACTCATACAAATCAACAACAATGACCTGTGAGATGAAAAAAAAAAAAAAAGCAGGTGCGGTGGATGGTGCACTGTATAAACATCCTGTTGAGAGTGGCCATGGTGCAGCTGAAGGTGATCTGATTGACACCGGTTCAGTCATCGAGCGCGACAGCATATGGAGCCACGCTTGGCCTGGCTCACTGGATTTCACACATGGATTCAAGTCCAGCGAGCATGATGAAATGCTTGATTCTCTACTAATTTCACCCACCAGGCTTGCATACACCAGCAGTTCCAGAGACGCACACATACACACGCAGACAGAAGCCAACAAACAGAACTTTTTCTTGACCTTCTGGGGGTGGAACACCATTTTACACTGAGGCTCATTTACTTGATGACTGTGGGTCTTGATGTTCTGTGATATTTTTGGCCTGGTTCAGAGAGCATGCGGTCTTTGAGCAGAGAGAAACAAACTAACACTAATCACTGCATGGGTACATCTACATAAACAAATGTACATGTTTTACATTGAAAATGTGCATTTTTGTTTTTTAATGATACAGTTTTTAATACTACAAAATAAAGCATGAGCCTATTCCTATATTATGCTCTAGATCTGAACTGCAGTCGGGCCATAGAGCCTCTGGTGGCTGATGGTGGTACATATCCTGCCTTTAAAAATTATATTAAAGCCTATTTTATGCATGCAGTGCTCTTGATGACAATGTTGTGACCACATTATACAATGATCTAGTACCTCTGATGCAAAACTATTGGGACTGTTATTAACATATACTTGTATCTTCAACATTAATAAAAATCCAGGGAATTGGAGTAAGTCACATTAAACAAATTCTAAGAGCTCAAAGACAAACTGAAGTTTCTTTTTATGGGCACAAATCAGTCTAAAAAGACACTCTACTGTAAACTGAATGAAATTGAATGAATTAATCATCAAATCAGATTAACTGACTTATAGATTGCTGGTACGGTCCATACAAGCATCTACTGGAATAGTGCCCCTATGCCCAGTGTTAGGGTCACAGGTAAAGGTTATGGTTAAAGGAGCTATATGTAAGAAATGTATGACAAGTAATCATAAAGTCACTTGATATGTCACCAGAGACTAAGGAATCATGTTAATTTGAAATACTGTTTTAACTGAAAACAACAGTACAGCCAGAATACTCACATTTAAACATTTTCTTTGCAGCAGACAAATGCTGTGAAAATTGCAGTTTTCGTCGTTGTTTTTTTTCACTTGTTCTTTGCGATAGAGAAGGCCACATAAATACTGTCATATGCATCAAACTGGTCATAAATGGAGAACACAGCCCATTTTCAGGAACTATCCCTTTAAGACGAGCAGATAGCACTTCCTGCTTTATGTGATGTCACACAGAAGAAATCACTTCCCTCCACAAGGTACAACATATCAAAGAAATGTGCCTCTAAGAAAACAAAAAGAAAGAAAGTTCATTTAAAACCCTGGAAAAGTGTTCAACATGGGGTCTCTAAGGCTGCAGAACAATCTTGATGACTGTCAGTCAGAAAGAGGCAGGTAGTAGTCTACTGTCACAGTCCAGCATATTAATGACCCATCCATCCACCTGTGTCCCAGAAGGACTTTGTTGCTATGGAACAACACCTGACTTCTTCCTTTCTGCTCCCGTCGACATCGCTGTGGCCTCCGGTAATTATATTACTCATAAAAATGTCATTTTGAGGCATTTGCTGAAAGGGCCGATTGTCTGAGACCACCACTAGATGCATCTCAACAATAAAATATACTTTAACTGCAGGTCATTATAGGTCACTCACAAAATGAGCGATGGTGTCCTTTTTTATTTTATCAAAGGACAGTCTGTGTTTAGAAGCAGCACTCAGTCTGTAATTGAAGTAGATATTAGCCTGTGCTGAGTGCAGGTCATTTAAGGGGCTTTCAGGTATAACATGCAATTTTTTTTTTCAACTGTATGGCATATTTTTGGCCTTGTTAACAAAAATAAATGTATATGTATGTAGTTCAAATTCTGTTACTCCCTGTCAATGCATACCTACCATACATGCTTCCCCCTACTTAAACTAGAGGAACTTCTTTCCTCACCTTTCATTTTTAGAATGAAAACAGAATATGCCCGGTCATTAAACTATAACGCATACACAATAATTCAAAAGCCAGAGTTTATATTTCAATACTTTCTTTGAACAGGAAGAGCCCTCTAAAGAGATCTGACTGAAGTCTAAAGAGCCAGGAGGCAACCGCTTGGCCAACTGTTTGCACTCCCAGTTGGCCTGTCTTGCTGCAGCTCATAAAAAGCTGCCTGGAAGCTCAGACAGAGCTGTGCATTTTACATGACTGGTAATTAGGAAGACGAATACAAGACTCAGTTATCCCTGAGGTCAGGTTCTTAATGTACCACATCATTTGGCCATCAGTTAGAGACGGAGGGGGGGGGTGGGCACATCACAGCATTTGGACAGGTCGTCAGGGACAAGATGTACGGCGCTAACTTCTCTCTTCAGTGTCTTCTATATGGGGGGGCGTCCATGAGTCAGGAGCCAAACGCTAATATAAGAGTTGGTGTTGCTGGCAGGATGAGGTGTCCCCTGCCTGTTGCAACCAGAGACTGAAAATGTGCTATAAAGCCTTACCGCACTGTTGTCCTGCCAACGCTATCACTGCAAAGTGGGTTTGCAGGTTTGCTGACTCTCACAGGAAATCAAGTACGCCCTTTTTACAGTTTATTTCAATACTAACAGTCACTTATATGAGCGGATTTTAAAGGTTTCATTTGATGAGTTTCAGACACCCAGCAGCCGTCTCCTACAGGAAACGCTAATAACGCGGCGAATACTCAAAAGCCTCACATGCAAATCGTGTGTCACAACATTTGCGGGAGTTCTGCAGAAACAAACAGAGTGAATTATGCACTCTATTATCATGAATGTAATGACAACCCCGCTTGAGAAAGAATTAAGCACATAATTACATTGGGCTTATCGAACCAGCCAGCAGCAGGCCTTACTGCATCTCTGCCGATAGGAGGAAAATAGCGATGGGGTGGAAACAGATGACATATCCACAGAGGCAACGAACAAAAAAAAAAAAAAACCCCAAAAAAAGTCGCCCACCAGTCCCTCGTGGGTTTCCTTCCATACCAGAATCAGCGTCTCGGTGACACATCCCCCACCCAAAGCCCCATCCATCTTCCCGTTTCTCCTGATGTTTCCTCCTGTCATCTATCACCGAGGCACGAGGGAGATGTGCTTCATGTTGTTGTGTAGCCTGTAGGCAACAGGCAGCCATACACAGATTAACTGGAAATAACAAAGAAAAGGTAAGGTGGGAGGGGCACAGCTGTGGTTTTTGCAGCTGTAGCTTCAAACCCCAATCAGTGAAAATTATGAACTGCACACAGGTAAATTAAGAGTGCGGAGACTAAATGGCTTGCAGGAATCAAAATGTTGGCAAACAGCCAGTGACTGTAGCAGCGCGGGGGTGTTCGGTTTTCAGGGGGGCCCTTCCTGATGATGATTATGCCTTTTGATTAGTCTTAATTATCTGACATTACCAATCTCTCCTCTTCACAGCCTCCACAACCTCCAAGCAAAGACACTTAGGGCAGGAAAAAAAACCTTTCCAAGACCTGACGCCAAAGTCTAAAAATAGAGCCAGAGACTGACGGATAGTTTCATGCTACCCGGAGCTCACTGCCCCGAGAGGATGGTTTATGGTCCCCTTCCTATGGCATCAGTGGACACTTATGGTAAATAAGTCCAGATCTTTCACTGAGGGGAACTGGCTGTCAAAAAAAAACAAAAAACAACAGGAGGAGGTTTCCAGTGGCAACGAGGAGAAGCAGCAGAGAGTTGGACTGATGTGACCCCTAATGATGCTTTTAAACTTTTGGGAGTTCTAAAATTGTCTGGATGCACCTCCTGGCAGGTAGTAGTAAGCCATACCGCACTGATGCATTCTGCAGCAGGGCAGCATTGCGTGGACTACATTTCGAAAAAAAAGCACAGCAAAGACTCTTCGAAGCCAGACGATGCACTTTAAACAGAATATACCGATCACTGATTGAAAGTGTACTCACTTGTTACTTGTTTCACTTGTTCATATTGTATCCTGGTGCCCTTGGTGTCAAAAGCAAGACAAAGCTCTCCAAAATAGTTAAATTGAGGAGTGTGATTAGAGCCTGCAAACAAACCCCACTGTCCCACAACCACGGCAAGTGGTCCAACGCCTCAGTAGCAAAATCCTAGAGGATTACAATCATCCTCTACATCAATACTTCCAGCTACTGCTATCAGCACAAAGGAAAACATCTATTCATTCTCATTGCCATGAAATATCTTACAGGACAGACAGTCAGCCCACTACCTCAGCAGACAACACTGTAGATCTATGTATCCTCCCTCAGCCCTCACCTGCTGCTCATTTTCTTTTAACATAGCTTTTATTGTGTCTTGTGTAAAATCTATGGAGCCAAAGCAGGCAATGACAAAGTATTTAGCCTCTGGGGGGTGGGGGTGGGAGGTCATACAGGCCATTGGTGTCACTTGCTTCATTAGTGCTTGTGGCTGTGGTTATGTTTCTAGACTTGTTGAAGTCACATGACAGAGAGGTGTCAGTGAGGCATGCGCTTAATGGTCATCAAGTTTTACCAGTAAGGTGTGAGTGCAGTTTCAATCCTCAAACCTTGTTAAGGAAGTGCATTCAGCTTTGGATATGGTGATAAAAACACAGTTAATGCTGCTGCTGATGGGCTTCTTTTTATGAATCTTGAGGAGCTCGTACATCAATAGCCTGTATGATACAAGATACAACGATACTGTATTTCCCTCTCCTTCTATCCACTGTGGGCTCTTGCCTCAGTGCCTCATTGTCACAGAGCAATGTGGAGACCCATGCTAGTAATGACTCCTGGATGGTGAAATTTAAGAGGATGTCTCTTTAACCTGGGCTGTTCTGCTTCCAGTTTTCTCAAGTTGTTTTCCCTCGTAGATGATTCTGTTGCTGCTAATATTGATAAATGCCATGGAGTGATGGAAAAGTGTAATCCTTTGACCAGGATCTCTTTCTCTTATTGGATAAGGCCCCTGTTGGACATGTTCTTTAGCCACCTGTTTGATGTTTCAATCTGGGTCTTCAGAAGAGTCTGTTCTCCTGGTGCTGCTGACTTTGGAAATGTCATGTCTCTCTTTCCTTGCTCTTACATATTGAGATAATTATACCTTCTCAATTAAAATCGGTGCACTTCTATAAGATCTCGCTGCACAGCAAATGGTTAAGACTTTTTCATTCAGACCTTCAATACTGATCAGAACCTGTCTCACTCTCTCCTTCAGTAACTGATTCTGTACTTTCTGTAGGAGTTTCTCTTTCGCTATGGATCTGGTTTATGAAGTGTATTCTGCTCAGTAGATTATTTTTCTGGAAGGTGTCTGTCGCAGTAAAGAGTGCTCCAGTCCCCATGGATCCACACTGTCATATACAAACAGTTCAAGCCAAGATGTTTGGCCGCACATGGAGCCTAATCAGAGGTTGAGTTATTGCTTTTTTTCCCATACCTGTCTCTCTTCCTCTCACTCTCCCTGTCTATCTATCCATCTTTCTCTCTTGGGTCAAAGCTGAATAAACACCAATAAAACACTATTGACTTGTTTACAACCAAAGTGAGCCTATGCATCAATAACAGACCCAATAAGCTAGGCCAACAATACAAGGTCTAACGAAGTGGGGATTGATCCATATTTTCACCCCATGTCTGTCTCTGGTGGAAATAAAAGACTAATTGGGTAGTGTGTAATTAGACTGGCAGACATGCTGCAGTTCACTCCAGGGAAAAGAAATGGCTGCTTCATATAAGAACATATGTGAACATACATATACATAGTTAAAGTTGCTTTCATGCTCAGCTGTGCTATGGAAAATGAATCATAAAATATTGTAGAATATCAAATTTTAGAGGGGTAACATACAACATCCAGTTCAAATCTGATTCTTGGAGTCAGGATTTCATTGAAGATCAATGCTCCGTTCACAATCGATTCTCCATTCCATTAAGCTGCTCAGTTTTATCTGTACAGCCAAACTATTACCTTTTACACATATCACAGAGCATTAAAATCTAAATCTGAGGAAAGTTAAATTAGAACCAAATATATCAAATAATCACATTGATTAAACCTGTTACTTCTCAAAACTTCTCCACACCAGTTTCCTCTAACAGTCACTATGTGTGTGAGTGTTTATATTTAATTTATTGAATGCCTCTCACTTTGTCTCACAATAAAACATTTCAGAACTATTAGAATAGAGTTATGAACATCCTTGTGTGTAAGTGTGAATGTTTTGCTCACATTCATTAAAGCATCAACAACTGAGAGAAATAACATCAGTACTTTCTGATTTCTACACAGTTCCATTCAACACTATCAAAACGCTATCCCTAGAATGCACTGTGCACCTGACAGAGAGCTGCATCGTTCATGTTTCATCAACATGGAAACAACCATAGTATTAATGTACAAGAATCAATTTTGGGGGGGTTCAAACAAGCCAACACCAGATTTGAGGTGTAAGAGATTATCATTGCCATGGCGATGAATCCTCCATCAATCCTCAACCTCCATCTACACTTCCATCTACATCTGTCTATGTTGAATTTATTTCATTCTGCTCTTCCTGTGCAGGGTTGTGGTTGAATGTATACGAGAGCGCATAATTTTCAAACTGAAAATCCACGAGTCAAAACAACAAAAAAGTCATTAAAAGACTTTTTCTTCCTCTCTTTAATGCACGATGCAAGATAATGCAAGATAAATAAGCACCACATTCAGAAATATAAAAATATGAAGAGCTCATGGCATGATGGGATGGTGTTCTAAGGCAAGAACAGGCTGTGAAACAATGTCACTGTATAATGTGGCCGACACATTGTCACGACAATCTACTGTGTGCGCCACAAAAAGTAAAAGTAAAGTTAAATGTCCAGAAACAAAAGCTGAAATGCTTAAATCAGCAGAGATAAGATTTGCCTGCAGACTTAATTATACTGAAATGCTTTGGAAAGGTTATGCAAGGTAAACAGCTCTATAAAAAAAGTATTTAATTGTAATCAAAATCTGAGTCAGGATACCTGCTCAAAAATGAACTAAGAGTTATTAGCATCCCAGCAGGCTAAAATGTATGTCTATATAACTAAACCCCAGCCTCCATAGGCCTCATATAAGCAGCTCAGTCAATAAATCAACAAAGCCTCTACAAGCCAAACTCGTTCAGAGTTCAATCTGAACATGAAGTTGGTGGTGAACGAGGGAGAAGAGAAGGAACGGTTTTAATCCTGAGCTCAGAAAAAAGAAAATCATTTGGTTGTTCAGCTGTAGTTTCACACTTGAGCAGACAGCTGTGGCAGTTATAAATATCTGTATCACGAGCTGGGATCTGGATCTGTGAGGAGAGCTCAACTGCCACCGGCAGGGCTGGGCTTCTAAAAATAGCACGGTGGCTGGCAGGCAGGCAGGGAGCCGACTCTGCCTCTGTCTCCACTGGATTTGATTAGCCCCGGAGAAGCT
>OMNW01000727.1:1810-12662 GCA_900303245.1 Selene dorsalis | reverse complement strand
ATACACACATGATGTCAGCACACGGCTGTCAGGAAACAAAAATCAGACACCAGAATTAGACCCGAACTTCTCTGATTAAGGCTAGTTATTTATATTTCTACTTATGTAAGAGTAGTAGTTGACCCTGCCTGTGATGTAACATGACATCATCCATATAACATTGATTTGTCTGACCATATCTTTCTGTACAGGAGAATCAACAGGGGACAGATAAATTCTATCACCGCAAACAACAACCTGGACCACGGAGCACATCTTTTGCAGATTCACATTTAATAGCAGCTGGTTTCGATTTTCGGAGACGAGGCAGAGATCTCGGTGTCCTCCGTGACGTTTTCCAGATGTACTTTCTGTGAAAACCAGTTATTAAATGTTCAAAAAGCCACGGATATGAAAGCTAATTTTTCCAGCTTCATTGGCTTCTTCACGTTGAGTGAAATATAAATACGCAAAACACAGAAGAGACGTTTAGAGCTGGAGCAACGCAAAATTATACGTTGGTTACAACAGCGTTTGGATGAGGTAAGAATTACAATAAATAGATTATAGACAATCCCGATTGCAGATTTTTTTTTTCATATTTACAAAATATCAAACAATATTATCATCCAAGCAAGTAATGTGGTTTCATAGTAGATCATTCTCACCAGCATCCACAGAGCTGTTTCATTTCTACGAAGAAACAAAACATCAGACTGAGAAAAATGCAGATTATGTTCCAAATTTCAAGATAAAACATCTTTAACCACTCTTTCTCAGTCCAAGGCCTTGCGTATTTGACTCTTAATTGCACAAATACATGATCACATAAGGACTGATCCTTCCTACAGGACCTGTGAAGAGGTTGGACTCAGGTCAGACAAGTTCACTGAAAAGTCTAATTGCAGCAGGAAGAACTGTTTGAATTTCTGTGCAGATGATCAAGGAAATAAACCCTGGTGCTGAACTCCTGTGCTGCACTTCATCTGTCCTATGAAATAACATTACAGAAGATAATTATAACCCTCCTGGTTTTGAGAGACATAAATGTTTATTCAGGTTCGGTATTTGACAATTTGTGGCTTCCGTAATCAGGCCGTTGGCTGCCTGGATGTTAAGTAGGACATGAGTCAACTAATGTAATTGAATTACCGACTGGGCTGGACTGGTGGTAGCTGCTCAGCCGGCGTAGCCTGACACAGATTCAATGTTTTGGTAGCAGACAGAGCATCAAAGTAGATTACTTCCTCACAGGAGACATTTAGCTAACCTGATTACTCTGGCTAAGCCCGGAGCTCTCAGGATGCTTTTGATATAAATATCAAGTTGTTGTTATGTTTGAGCTAATTCCCTGATGCCTGACTGATACTTTCTCGTGCTGTCACTGAGCAGAGTATAAATGTTGACGGAGCTGGAGGGGATGTTGATGTAACAGCTGGCAGTGAAAACATGATAATACAGTCGTGAAAAGACACTTGAGATGATGATGCTGTGCGTGAACCCATTCACTACAGATTATAAAGATGTCCATGAATGACTTCTGTATCATGTTTCATCACAGAAATGCTGTGATCGTGAAAGTGGAAGTCTGAGGGCTGAACGGTGGTTAAGTCTTTTGGTAAAGAAGCAGATATTCCCTAATATTTAGGTAAACCCCAGACAATTTGGTGGCACCATAAACTCGAAGTCTCCACTTTTAAAGAGAGAACATTGGTGTTTTCTGTCAAAATGAAAGGGCTCGTACTCGTATAAATCTGACTAAATGTTTTTGGTGCTGCCTAAACTTTCCTGCAGTGCCACATTCAGACAAAAGTTCCAGTGTTGAAATCCTGTCGGCCACTAAAACTATCAAAACCATATGGGCAGTGTGGTAAGAAAGTTGATGTCATGCTCATCTTCTGGGAACTCTGTGCAAAAGCCTCAAGCGCCACCGTGTGGCAGAAATGTGAACAACTCCAGACTCCAGACACATTTTGTCCCTAGTGGAGCATCAGTCAGGTAAGATTTGTCCTCATTTCACTTTGAGTTACACAATGTAAAATGGAAAACTAAAGCAGAAACCAGGTTGTTGTGAATAGCTTGTCTCTGTATTTCATGCTCCACTGTACCAACATGTCTGAAGGACCAATCACACAACCCGAGTCCGTAACCAAGTGTCATCAGGCGTCCTCGAGCAAACTATTGAACCCGAACTGCTCCTGGTGGGTAAACCTGTGCGTTGACGCTTGACCTGTCATTGAAGTGGAAGTTTGAAAGGAAGGATTTAAAGCTATCTACCATTTAGCATTTACCAAATGCATTTGAGCTCTAAGATCTGTAGCTGACCTAAGTTTGACCTCTCTATAGAGAAAGTCGTTGTACTTATAAAGTATGTCATTATCGTACCACAATGGATAAACTCAGAGGAAATGAAAGAGACAGATCAGAGACCCATGGGTGAAGTTGCTTCGGCTCTTAAGGAGACAGTTTGTATTCGAACATTGCATTTCTATATAATCTAATCTGACAGACACTTTTCTGCACATACACAGTAATTGTGGGTTCAGTGTTACTCAGTGACTCTTCAGTCGGGGTCAAACTATCAGGGTTGAGCTTCTCTGTCACCTGAGTACAACCACCCAAAAGTTTGGTCCTGTCACTTGTACAAACTTGAACTTGTGGTTGAACTTGCTCACATCATTGGACTTTAACATAAAGTAGGGGCCACTGACACCAGCCATGCACTAACCTTTATCTTTTGACCATGATTGCAGAAAAATTCCCGGAGGCCGAGCAGAAATTTGCACACAAAACAAGTTTATGAGGATGACAAAATGAAAGTGAAATGAGATTTTCTTTGGCGCTGTCGATAGCCAAGCATGTGGAGCGGGCAGACGAGACGTCAGATAGAAAAGTGAAATCCCCTCAATAAGATTACTCCAGACCATCAAAGGCTGTTTCCTCCACTCTAAAAAAGCTCAGCGCGAGTACAGTGCCTACTCTCATAAAATCCATCAACATA
Organism: Selene dorsalis; assembly: GCA_900303245.1. Taxonomy (NCBI): domain Eukaryota; kingdom Metazoa; phylum Chordata; class Actinopteri; order Carangiformes; family Carangidae; genus Selene; species Selene dorsalis. The sequence goes on along the minus strand of OMNW01000727.1, from coordinate 9,682 downwards.
TTGTAAAGTCAAAGCTCGGTCATAAAGATCAAATGCAGGAGTCAATGAGAAGATGAAGGGCTGCAGTAATCCAAAGCAGCCATTCATGCACCGTGTTCTGTCTCCTGTGAAGTGCAGGGAAATGGGATCTGACCTGAATGAACTTATGCAAAAAAAAGAGGAAAAAAAAGACAATCAAAACTGAAGTGTAACTTGAGTTAAATAAAATACGAGGACAGATAATGCGCTGCTAATCATCGTCTTCTCATTCAGTGGCACTTGAGTACAGATTTCAGGGTCAGGGTTCTCATCCTTCAAGGCGTGGAGAAACCCGTCTGAGGAGGAAGGTTTTTTTTTTTTCTTTTACAAGCGAATCGTTGGTTCCAGTCTCAGGCAACAGGAGCTGAGTTGAATAGGCTTTTAAAAAGTGACCTACAAAAAGGTTATTGTATGGCTCTGGGTAGCGAGAGCCAGCAAAACAACGCTGCCCTCTTCTCTAATAACGAGTGTGTAAACGTCCGAGCATTAACGCCAGCAGTGGATCTATTGCATGTCTGTATTTGTTTAACATGCTTCTGGGTTCTAAATTGTCGTCCTGGTTTTCTGTTCAGTTTTCCCAGCGACCCCTGGTTGCAGAGTCTAATGTGAGGCCCTGCTGTTTCCTATAGCGTGCTCGCCCCTCTTCCAGTTTCCATCTCCCCCGTCAGCTCACGCAAAGGAAATCTCAGTGTGAGGAAATAAATATCAATCAGTAAACTCCGCTGTTGGGTACATTAGATGGGCGTTGTTGGAGATATCGTTTGCACCGGCATCTGCCAAACAAACCAAACAGTCATTCAATTTTGGAGCGGAGGGGCCGAACATCGCAGCTATGTTGAAATGTTGAAATGTGCAGTTACGGTATACAAACGTTCAGATGAAATATACAGGAGGTGTGCTCACGTTAGAGTGAGTCAGAGGCAGGAAAGGGAGGGATGATGATGACATGTGATTGAGAGGTTGACCCCATTATAAACCACAACTAACTCTCCAATGAAGCTGCTTTGCATGAATCCGTGTCCAGTCTGATGACATTAAGTTGAATCAGTCTACACTTGGTGACAGTTGAGGCAGATAAATGCAATATATGGCCAAAAGTAAGTGGACATTCCCATTTAATGTTTTTTTTTTTTTTTGAGTGGAAGACCTTGAAAATTCAATACGACCCATCACGTCTGTGATGAGGTCTAATACCAATTGAGAGCCAAACATTTCATTCGACATCAGGGTATAAACTCATTGAGAGCTCTTTTCAGCCAAATTATGACAGAAATAGTTGAACAGGGGAAGAAATTCAAGAGCCAAACTTGGAATTAAACACATTGTATGTCAGTACTTCTCTCTTACTCACAACTATTGGTTACAGGTACTTCTCTTCAGGAGCTAAAAGGTTCCTCTGGCCCATTGTTGTTTGTGTTTCCACCACGGCCTTAAATCCCATGAAGATTATGCAAATCAGGTAGATGACGTAGACCTTTCCCAGCGAAAATGCTTTCAGGTGGCCAATCCCAATTCCTAGTGGACATAATCTTCCACACAGATGCTGAGCAGGGCCTGCACCTCATCTAGAACCACAATGAAAAGGCAGTCTTGAATCAGAAACAAAATAGTCAGCTGACAAGGTTTTAAACATGGCGGCTGAACTAAACTGCAGTAAATACTTCATCAATCATAAACGTTCAGTTTTGAAGACCAAACTGCCCAAATTTCCTCAACCTTTGGAAAGTACTGCCTCTGACCAGGGACTGTTTTGGGTTTAGATCAATTACCCCATAACCCTAAAGATTAAACCCTGGTTCTAGTGTCCAAATGCACATAATTCCTCAAAAAGTTCCTTGAGTTGAAATTAGGGTTTTCTGTCTTTATCTAACTTCTATTTTTAATACATCACTTGAATATACATGTCCTCTCTGGTTTACTGAGTTTTATAGAGTGAGTTTCAGCTCAGTGTTTAGCTTTCACATTTCTTTTGCCTGCAGGTGGAAACTGTTTTCAGCCACAGTTTGCAGTTGATGGAAATAGATGATTTCCATCGAGACGAGAAAAAGAAGATTTAGTTGTTCATGTGCCAGATACAGTATTTCCCTAAAGAGTTGATAAAAGCCCAAACCAGAGTTAAAGTAGCTTGAGTATCGGTTTGCATTCACCTCTTGGCCAGATACATGACTCCAACTGAATGTTAATGTTTCTCTGTAATTGCTGGATGTGTGAATAAGCAGCTGTTTGCGAACAGGTCATGATATTAGCTTTGAAGGTGATGATGAAAACATGTTTATGACTTCCACTGCCGCCAGAGAATGTAGTCACGGTTTAAACTAGTTGGGAAGGCAAGGAATACAGCTAGGCCTGGGCGATATGAGAAAAAATCCTATCATGATCATTTTTTTCATATCAGTTGATATCAATATACATCATGACATAATTCAAATCACTATTTCTGTCAAGCTTAAATGTTCCCTTATACTCACAAATGAGATCTGAAGACGTCAGAAGGTTATTTGTGATTTAAATATTTATTTTCTGTCAAAATTGAACATGAAAGATGTAATGAAGAACATTATACAACAGATTCATAATGTGTGTGTGTATATATATATATATATATATATATATATATATATATACATACACACGCTCTCAATAGTTGTAGCAACTGTCTTTAAATGATCAGCTCTATCGTGATAACGCCGAAAACCATCAGAAAGTCTATACTTTTCTCTTTTGTATTTTCAATGTATTGCAATAAAAACTCAGTTAGACAGGTCAGTTATCATTATCATTCTATATTTTTTTGTTTATTTTACTTTTTACAAGACAGAGGGCATCAAATCACTTACATCTAGAAAAACATATCAGGTACCATGAAGTCCAAGACTCGCTCTGTTCTTGCAGTACAGTAAGTTTAGCAAAGCTGCAGCAGACCAAGTAAAGAAGTGGTACAATATTATCACAACCCAACACATCAAATATCAACTTCAGTAATTAAATATCAGGGGAAATAATGGGGAAAATAATGATGAGAAGTGGAGAAAATCACTGGAGTAAATGCTTGCCACTGCTCCTACAGTACCACAGCTCACCCACAGGTGTCACTGTGGTATCACTAAAACAAACTCATCTTTAACAGTGATGTTAAAGGCTTTGCAAAGCACAATTAGATAGTTTTTGAATTTCTACCCCCCCCACCAAGACTGTTTATTCCTCAGGACACGGGGCTGTTTATAGCAGAGTCATGCTGATGAAAATCTGGAAAACTCAAAAATATTTTTGTGGGAGTCCAGAGGGGAATGGCCAGTTCTGCCTTTTCATCTCCAAGCCCTTCAAAATGTTACCCCACAGGCATAGAGACCATATCTGTTAATTAAGCAAGTAATTTTCTAATTAGTGTGTCAACAAAGAGAAGGCATGTGTCACACAAAAACTAGCCCACTTAATTTGAAAGTGGGGTTTTTTTTTGTTGTTTTTTGTTTTTTTTAAAATGTCACTGCTTTGACTAAGTGGATGTATTTGGAGAGAGGTATACCGCCATATGCTTACATGAAAATGTTGCAGAACAGTACCTAATTAAAAGTAAATATGATAAGCCTTATGCAACGTGACTCATTTAAATGTTGTTTTCATTTTCCAGACACCAAAACCCACACAGCAAACATTTACGCACTGAAAAAAAAGCATTTAAATTGAGTTTTAGGTGGCATCTGTTGTTGCCGATGGCCAATAAATGCACCATTTAATAAAAAGGTGTCTAAATATCTTCCTGATGTCAACTGAGATCAGTTGCTCAGGTTGTTATCATATTAATTTTTGCTCTGTTATTGTTATGAAATGCTTCCCACATCCTCTGGTGCAGGTTACACAAACCAAACAATCTGAGGTAATTGAAGTCATTTCAATAACAATCTGACCTTTGATAGATACAGATGAGGAGCAACTTCCACATACACACACCGCAAATTGCTTAGCTCGTTGCAGTTGAATCTGATTGAAGATAAGAAAATGAAGAGGGCTGTGCTCTTTGATTTCTTTGAAACTAATACGAAACTCAGCACCGAGGCTGCACAGGAGTGAGGCGGACAGTGACAAATTGCAGCAAGTGGAGTGTGGTACTGTTCATTAGAGCCCTCATCCCATTTCACACTTGCACTGGACCCTTTTTTTGGATGCCATTTCAAGACACAGTCATGAGGTTTGAGAGTTTAGCGGAGTTTCTTCAAACACCCTGGAAGGTCTGGAGACAAATCTGTACAAGACAACAGTTTTGTATTGGAGAAATTTCCTTGTCTCACAGGATTAGAGTTTGAAAACTGCTTGTTTCATTATGTTGCAGTTATGAACACGAATTTTACAGCAGTTTATGTCCAGAATAGAGAAATCTCTTGCAATTACCATGAATCCAGCTTATACCACCACGTACCTGCTCCTGATATCATTGCTAGCCACTGCTACTTTCATAGCGTTTGCCCAAACGTAAGCATTTTTTAAAGATAATTACAAAGTAATGCAAGTTTCTGATGGCTATCATGTCCAAAACTATTTCTCAACATCTCAACACTTAGACCACTGCTCACAAGCAGACCAGAAAAACTATATGACGAGCAAAGTATTGTTTGCGCTAACTGGGAAAGTCAGCTAAAGCTAACGGCTAAATCCAAACAATGATAAAAGGTTGTTGTAATTGCAACTGCTAGCAAACAGAGAGAGCTGGCAAATGGGTTAGCAAAGCAAAATAGATAGAAAAACTTTAATCTTCAAATTGATAGTGCTACCGAACACGAAAAAGCTAGCAAACTGGCAGGGCTAGGAAACTGCTGTCCACTGTTTGTTCATCATCAAATACTGTTCACACAGGGAGAAAAGTGCTCATTGTTTATGTTACAGCTTCACAGGATTATACAGTAATTCATTTGAATACAGACTTTCTCACTTTGCATGGATGTATCTGTGCCCAAACTGCAACTTCTAGCTTTAATCTTGCACATCCACTTTTTTTTGTCATTTGAATTCATATGCAGTTGCTTTGGTGATGTGATCTGCATTTACTTGTTAACACCCCTGAGGTCATTCTGTGTATAAACCTATGCAGAGAAGGCTACAGTTGCAACTCACTGCCAGTTGAGCTAAGTGGTGAGAAAAGGAACCAACCGTTAATTAAAGCGACTCCAATAAAAGCGTTGACCTTTCTCTTCTTCCACTATGTAATTATCCTTCTCTACATCAAGATGCCTCCTGCAGATCATTTTCCACCTCCTGTAGATACGTTTCAGATATATACCAAGACCTTGTTTTGACTGATGCAACTATGAATCTAATATAAGTTTGCACCTTAATAGCTACGAGGTCCTTCTACTATGTGTTAAGGATATAGCCTATGATATAGTAAGTCCCTTGCCTCAAATAAAAGTAATGACTTGGCAAAAACTGAAATGAAACTGTTATGCACCTCATCAGAAGACACACCATTTTCAAAAGCCATGAAAATATCCCATTTGTGGGAAACTGTGCTTAGGAAGGTTTATGATGTTGGTTTAATGACACAGGCTCGTAGGAGATGTGAACGCCACACTGAATTTGTTGTTGGATTGATGACATCTCGGGTTAAGTACTATACTCAGGTGATTCACTTGAGCCTGGCCTCGACTGCCCTTTAATATGAGTTCACATCTGAATTATCCTGAGGACTGTGACACTGTTTTGCGTGGAGCGAAGGATCAATACATGTCATCTTGATTTCAGATAATACAGTGCTTCCTCCAGGACTTGGCTTGCTTAAATGTGTTTTACTGATGAAATAATCTTCACTAAGAGGCACAAAAGCAATTTCTGCAATCAGATTTTAACACTAGACTTGATGACTATAGCATCATTGTAGAGGCTTATGGGAGGATTGTGGTTATGGCTGAGTAACCTTTTCCTGCTGTTACATCAAGAAACACAGTCTAATTGTTATCGCTGCACAAGCTCTCAGTGTGATACTAGCTCTTTATTTAGTGTTTTTCATTATGTCACAACATTTTAAATGAAAATGTTTTACTTTTTACTGACTGATGTTCTGTGCTGCTAAAACTGCAGGGTATTAAGTAGGCATTAATATTAAATATGATAAAGCCACCCTTTATTATATAGTTAGTCAGAATTTGAATTAGCGCCACAACCACCAGACCCAACATTACAATACTGTTTACACATAAAAGCATCACTAATAATTACACTCCAAAATAATATGTTAATATGTTATATGTTCTTTGATAATTAAACTATAATCTGCTGATTTTAGTTCCTTTAGGTCGTTTGATGGCAGCAAACGCAGCTCAGAGTAACAGTGTTTTCATCTCATGGAGTTTTTTTTTTTAATGAGACCTGCCGCCTGCTATGGATGGAAGCAGGGTTGATGATAGCGAAGCCATGACCAATATAACATCATGAAAAGAGGAAAAGAGCCGGGAGGGAAACTCTGTGGGTACCATACTGTAATCTATATCAAACTATTGATCAGTGCAGCTTTTGAATGCAGGACTTCTACTTGGAAAAAAAAACAAACTGTTCTTACCTTATGATATTGCTACTTTGAGTTATAACAGTACCAGCTGATACAGGGATCATAAAAACTATTTTTGAAGAAAACATATTAGCCACATTATCAACTCATGTGTTAGCAATTTGCGTCATTTCTCTGTTGATCTAACAAATATACTTGTTCTTTCTCTCTCCGTTTTGGTCTCCACCACCTGTCTGTTTGTCTGAAAACAGCTGCTGGAACCTGCAACAAATCTTCCAACCTGAACCTGAACAATGACGCCTTTTATCTACCTTCACCTCTACCTGTCAGATGTACCAGACCTTGGTGGTCATGGTTACAATGATAAACAGACACACAAGAGAGCAGCATACAGTATGGCAACTATAACACTGGTCACAGCTTGCTCTAGGTTTAGACACAAAAACTATTGATTAGATTAAGAAAAACATCACGATTTAGGTTAAAATAACTCCTTCCTCAATATTCGATGAGTTATGTTGTCATGGTTCCAATTACAACAACAAGGTTGGGCGATAAAAACAACGCAAACAGCTATTTTCACACGAGAATTCATGTGAGGAGTCGTATTGCTGTGATTTGCTGACTCATCCATCCACTACAACCCTCCGCTGACTTGGACTTTATTGCCCTTTAACTATGTCACCACACTTTTCCATTTGCTCCTGTCACACTAGATGTCACATAGCAACAAAGCGTAGCTATGGGTCATAATAACCTGACGCAGAGACGACCTGTGACCCTGTTCTTTTACAGTACACTCTCTGAAATGAACCGAGGGCTGTAAAAGCACAACAATGAGCCGAAAGAAGTGAAAACCCTCTGCACGGTCAGGTAAACGTTCTCCATGACCTCCTCTCACATTACATACCTGATCCATTGTTAAGGAAAAGCTATTGATCAGCGCAGCTTTAAGTGAAGAATCTGAACTCCTCTTCACAACTGCATGCTCTACAGTACATGGTAAGACAGATGCGTCACGCAGCAGAGATTATACAGCGTTGTTATCTATTAACCGAGATGCGAAACATGCATTTCTGCACAGTCAAGTGTGTCACCCACAGTGGCCATGTGAGAGCCGCATATCATTCACAGATAAAAGCCCGAAGCTGTCCAAGGAGAAGTGCATAAATCTTCTACTGTACTGTACATTGACCCACCTCTTAAAAAACGTCTCCTGCAGTTTTATTATTACCAGGGGATAGATTTCATGTTTGTCAAGGCAGAAAATAATAGCTCTGAAAGTGTTACCTTCATCCATGAAAAACGTGGAAAAAAAAAAAAAGCCTCTGTCTGATGAAATGTGCTGGCTGTGGGTG
>OMNW01000722.1:9040-19553 GCA_900303245.1 Selene dorsalis | reverse complement strand
GTGTGTGTTTTCAGCATTAAGCAGGATTTTCTCACCTGTTGTTTTCTCACTCCAGACTAAGAGCTAAGATAATGGGGTTTGATTGACAATTGTGAGTGCAAACTAACTGATTTATATCTTAGTTTATCTAGTGGATATGTTAGAATAGAAACTCTTATTTTGAAGATAGAGATAGTATTATCCTCACATTAACGAGTGAAAAAAAACAAAGTGAACCTATAATGTGGTGCTTTCTGCATTGCACTGAATGGCAGTTTATTTGGGATCAGCAAATTATTCCTTTAAGTCTCTTTATCCTGACTGCAAAAGAACACAGTTGTCTGTTTTTGTTACACACAAAATTCAGAGAAACATTCTCTGACTCCATTATTTTCTCTCAGCAAATCTCAGTGTGCTGTTCATTTTTCCATTACATTTTCGGTTAGCAACTTGTGTGTTACTCTTTTCCTTTTGTGGCCAACTTTCCATCTCTCTCACTCCTTCAACGACACTCCGTCTTTCATTTGCACAGCTGCTGTGAGGCCAGACCATCTGCAAGGCACATAGACTCACCAGTTTTCAGCCTTTTTTTTTTTTGCCAGAGACACACTGTGCGGTTTTCGGGCCAAGTAAATAAAGAATTTTAATGTGCCACCCAATTACTGGATAAAATATTGGTATTAAGAAAATCATGAGTAAAGGTTTTTTTTGTTTTGTGTTGTTTTTTGCAGGTTTGAGAATTAGAGTCGATGTTGAAGCTTTGTTTTGGTGCTGATGGGACGTTTGTTTTGTAGCTGTGGGTCTCCCTCTGCGCCTTCCTCCTGACTTTATGAGAGAGAAGTGAACCCAGACAGTTATTGGATCACTGGTTTTTCTATACACATGCAGGCTCCTCCGGCCACACAATTGTGTGATTCAGGTGGCCTGTCAGTCTTGTGAAAGGTCTTCACAGGCCCATGTTGATGTGGGGCTGATATATATAGTGGAGGGGGAAACGAAGACAGCTCAACCCAAGTGGAACGTTTGGATTGTTCTGAGCTGCCAGTGGGGCCTCTGTCACACTGGATCCAGTGTGCCAAGTTTATCCCCCCAGAGGGCTCTACCTTACTCTGTTTGTTCAGCTAATTTTGGAGGCTTGGTTGGTTGATCTGCTTTATGGCTCTGCTTTATGGTCACATTTAAATCCCCTCAAACAGATTACACTACATATTTCCCATAATGACTCAGAGACAGGGCAAGTGACACAGTGTAGGAGGGTAATGTGTGGACAGTATGGATGTAATGTACAAAGGATTAAAATGAACGCATGTCTCACCTGTTACAGTATTTGCCCTCGGAAACAAGTGATGACATTTTCTGAGGAGAGAAAAAATGTTGTTTAATTCACTTTATAACAGCTGGATATGAGGAAATGCTCACTTTTAGTAGCAGTGATGCATTTGCCCGTTCAACATGTGTTATGTAAAAACAAAATCAAAGCCATAGTTTCACTCAATAAGCTGCTGTCTACTAAATGAACCACGGTTCCACACCACGGCACTGATGACCACTGAAGCAAACAGTTAATTGATCCAGGTGGACGGTAAGGATGAATTCAGCACATGAAAGAAACTCTGGAACTGCCTGTCAGGCTTGATGGGGGGAGAAAGACCTCTTTATTCCCACGTTTCCCTACGAGCGTATTGCATTGCATGACCCAGCAAATATGTATACACTACCAACTCTGAACAAGCTCGAGAGAGTCAGGGTGTGGGTAGACTACGAGACTGTGTATCAGGTAAAAAATAAGGCCGGCACATTTCTCCTGCTGACAGTGGGTCACTTGTTCTAGTATAGGCTACAATCGAGAAAAATAAAGTCCGGCTGAAGAGTATTTCTACCAGCCTCAGCACGAACGAGGAAGGAGTTTTAGTTTTGAAACAGTTATTAAAAATATTCATCAGAAACACAGAGCAGGAGTGAGGACCTAAAAGCAGTGCTTGATCATTAAAAGTGCAGACTTAAAGGCAGAGAGAGTGAGAAAGAAAGGATGGTAGAAAGGGGGAGGGGTGGAGGGAGAGAAAAAGAGGGAGTGAGGGATTGGGTTTCCTCTGACTGTGAGTCTGGGCAGCTCCACATGTTCCTCATTAAGGTCCTCACACTGTGGGACCAGCTCCACACCGGGATGCTTGTTTTTGTTATTAGGCCTAACGTGCTGTGGTCTGGTGGAAGCCTGAAAACAGGGCCAGTTAAGGACCATCTCCTCAGCTCACTGTCCTCAAACCAAGGAAAAAAATAATGCCACTGACTTCACATAGCTGCATGGCTGCACGGCAAAAATGTAGTGTATTTCCACAACCTGCAAGTAATGCATTTATACAGGGGCGTTGTCAGCCATTAAGCTCTACTGGGGCACAACTCAGTCTGATCTGACTTTGCTTATTCTTTAAGCATTAAAGTGTACCGCTTATATGACGTTTATACTGGGGCACAGCTCATTTAAACTGAGGCTCGTACCCCAGTAAAAGGGGTCTGGTGACACCCCTGTATTTATACATTAGGAAAATTCTTATTCAAATCCAATCCTATGCATGGCCCTGTAAATAAAATGCCTTTGAACTCATAACCCATCTGTTCTCTTTGGCTAACAGAGAGTCCAATCCTTAAGAATTTTAGTTTTTCTGGAAATGAGACGTTTATAAAATAATGATTGAAAAAAAGTGCAGTTGCACAGGAAATTGTTCATGTTTCACGCTTCTGATTTTTGTTTAATTTCATGCCCATCTAGATTTGTCAACTGAGACATGTATCATGTTTCTTCTAGTGGCAGATAACATCAGAGATTGGAATCAGAAGTAGCACGCGCCCTCTGTAGCCTCCACTAGCACCACACTGTTGCAATATAAGAGACACACTTATTGAATTTTAAACAGGAACCAAAGCAAATTGAGTGTTTTTTTTTCTTCTGAGGACCCCTGTCTGAAATGAAGTGGCCTATAGTGCAGCTGAAACACACATACACACTAAGAGCGAGAGAGAGAGATAGAGATGCAGAGAGTGAGTGTCTTTGGTTCAGGCCTCTTGCTGTTAGAGGGGATCTGTTATCTCAACAGAGATAAGGGAAACTGTGGTGTGAGTGTATACGGGGCAGCGCTGATACCATCTCCATTCAAGGATCCCACTTACGGCACCCTGATTGATAGCTGACAGCATATGGAGGAGGGAGGAGTGGGGGTTTTTGGAGTGTTTTGTAGGTACCCCTCACTAGGTATCCAAGCTGGAATCTGTTTGCTGTGCTCCTTTGGATCTTTGTCTCTAGGTAAATACAAATTGTCACACATGCATGTGATCTGTGCAAAGAGGGCACTAGTCAGAACTCTGCACTGCCTGAAGTTTACGCTTAGGAGTGTGGACACAAAAACTAAGATATATTTTTATAAACTTACAATTCTATCTGCCCAAGTTGCTCTTGTTTGTTTCTTAAGTCTTCACCACACTGAAACAAACTCTTCTCTTCATCCTCCCTCCTTTTTCACAGAACAAATGTTGACACAGCGTCAAGCCCTGTGCTCATGAATAGACAGTCAACTGACAGGTAACCCTAGCTGAGGGGTCACAGGGTCGTCCCAGCCTGATGAGGGATGATGGGTAAAATAAATGGAGAGCAGCACACAGAGGGACCTCTGATGTCCTAGGCCTAAAGAGAGAGAGTTCAGGGCCATTTGACCTCTGACCTCATCCCTGCTTATGTGTTAGTGTGTGTGTGTGTGTTGAGGGTTAAACGTCTCCCCAATCCTGAATTCTCTAATATTTTTCCTGCCTTTATTTTCTTGCCAAAGTTATTTTAAACCAATAAATCAAATAGCAAAAACAGCTCAACGTACGGCTTCACTGAGCAGCCTGTGAAGCTTATTCCAATGCATAACTTTGTTTGAACATGCCTTGTGTTTCTCCTTTCATGACAACACTCCTTCGCTTCTTGTCTGCAGCCCTGATGCATTATGGAAACAGGGAACAAACTGCTCTGTAATGACCTATCACAACTCTCTTTGCTCCCAGAAATTGAAATGCTCATATGCCGCTGCACCCACTTGCTTGAGATTAAATACTGTTCCCTTTTTTTAGTCTGAGCTTGGGTGTGAAAGAATGTTCGTACAATGCGTTTTCTATTTAAAACTTGTAAAAGGTTTTTTTTTCTTCCAATATTTCATGGATAAATACATCTAAAGAAGTTGGGCAACATTTCAAGGAAGATTGGTCTCTCTTCTTTCATTTGCATACAAGAGATAGATTTGAAACTCTTCTTTATCTTACCCTCTCACATATTAGAGGTCATAGAAACAAGGGCCATTTTCAGATATTTTGCATATTGGCAGGTATTTTAAAAGCTACCATAGGTGTTTAACTCCATGTTCACTTTTTACCCTTTACACCCTTTATCTGCAGACGTGTTTGTGATAAAGTGTGTCCTTCAGTTAGTCTGCAACAGTTGGTATTGTTTCTGCCTCATGGCCCACCCAGGCAACTCCCCTGAACCAGGAATAGAAGGACAGACAATAACTCACGAGAGTATAAATTTAGCCATTTTGATCTACTAAATTTTTAGCCAAGAAGGCATTCGGAGAATGTTCTCTCCTGCTTGAGTTGCTTTAAGGCCGTGAAATGGAGAGCAACATGGAAAGGGTGAATACTTCTACCAGTCAAGTTTGATTGACTCACTGTTATAAACTCTGAGCACAAATCTGTTAGGTGGGGAAACGTCTGCATGAGGTGTAAGGAAACTGATATGGCTGTTTCTCCCCCTTCTGCTTTTCAGCAGATGTTTCTCACATTCACATTTAGTCTAAAGAAGAGTCAGTCCTTATATGGTTTAGTGAGATTACTCATATCACACAATATAGAACACACACAGAGACAACCCAGTATTAAAGTTGTACTTTGTGTTGTTGCCCTTAACACTCCGTTAGGCTCCAACAGATTTTAGTTTTACCGCTGTATTAGTATATTTGGATTATATAAGAACTGTGACTGAACACACAGCAAAAATAACACCAAAAGCTAGGTTTTCTTTTAACATTATTTCTATCTTGATCAGCATCTTCAGGCATCTGTAAATCAGAGGATGTTTGGAGTCATGCCAGAGAGGAGAAAAAAGGAACTTACCTTGGATTACCTTGGTATATGCTGTATTGTGAACTGGAGTATTGCTCTAACTGGAGTTTGAATTGGCAGACCCTCGTTCCCCTACAACTTCAGCTGGCCGACTAAGAACTTGGGCAGCTACAGGGACAGATAGCCATTGGAATCAAGGCACATGACAACAGCTGTCTGTTTCAAGAATCGGCACTTTGATTAGAGCAGGATGGTAGTGAGTGATGTGGCCTAATTCCTACATATCTGGGTAGGGCACTTCTGAGAAGAGAAAAAAAAGTGAAAGCACTGAATGGAAAAAAGATTGAAGACACAATGGCATGCCTGCATAGCCAAAAACGTGTACACCCACACTTATATTACACTTATAGTACTTATATTCATAGATATTCACGGGCTTGAAACCACGTGTCACACTTGGAAAGCTTCCCATGTTCTCTAAAAGTCATCAAACACGCAGAGAAGGATATGAGTGCAGGCGACCACTGACCCCGGTGTAAGATGATGAAGTATGCAACGTGAATGAGAGGCAACTGTTATTATGGTCGATCCTCATCCTCTGCTACCGCGGCTCCACCCCTACTGTATCTCTCCTTCTACAGCAATTCCTGATGTCTGTCAGCTTTATTTTTGCAAATCAAACACTGAAACACTATGGAGCCGCAGCCTCACCTCCATCCTTCCCTTTCATGTGGCGTCACTGTTAAAGTATGATATGGGCAGAATTCACAGCATGCAAGAGGGATCATGCCCCATAATGTGTGTTTGGTTATCATTTGGCGGCTGCAAACAGGCCGGAGAGATGTGAATGCGATTAACCTTGCCAGACTGACTCAGCGTGCTCGCTCCGGGATATAAGCATGCGTTCCTGGTGATTTATAGATGTGGAGTAGTCAGCCACGAGGCCTCAGGCTAAGGGAGAGAGAGCAGGAGAGAGCAAAACAACAGTACTTAATGCAAGTCTGACAAATATTCTCCAGGAAATCCATACAGACTGCTCCATCAAATCTTTCAGACCCCCTGGTTCTTTCACAGTTGTAAATGGCAACTTGTAAACTCACAAATTCCACATTAACAAAGCTGAAAGAAGGGAAAAAAACATTTTCTGCCTTAGTTTACTTTGCTGTAACACACCATACTGTTTCTTTCCTTCCCAGACAGCATAGAAAATGTATCTTTGCAAGCTCCCTGGGAAATGCGCCTCGGAACAGATGTGAATTTCCAATAAATGTGATTCTTAATCCTGCATGCATTTTTCAAAGTTGTGAAATTGCAAAATACCTCATAGGCTGCATATGACTCATCCTGCATTGTTCTTTCCTGTCTCCCAGAGTTTGTTCTGTCCAATCTCTTTAGGCAAGCAGCTGTTCACACTGACAGCTGCAATCGGCCATTCACTGCAGCCGAGAGGCAATTAAAAAAATCAAGCCAATGTTGTGTTTCAGTTGATCCAGTCATTGCTGTTTCTACATATAATCCCCTCTCTCATGCCTTGCCTCTCTTTTACGTACACACGCACATATCAGCTCTTTCTCAGGCATATTACGCACACATGTTCGTAAACAGTCCCATCATAAGAGTGCCAGAGACTGATGGTGGTGAGATGGCATGGACATTCGCTCTGAAGACAAAAGCCCCAAATTGCAGTGACATGGCACCATTGGATTTGAGGCATTATTAAGACCAGAGCTGAGAGGAGCCATGTAATCTCCAAGACTTACTGGTCCACAGATTTTTTTCATATCTTCTTCAGTGGAGGTATGCGGCCACACAAAGTCTGCCTGGCGTCACAGTGGCATTCAGCTGAGGGTTAAATCGAGCCGGGGGCATGCCTTGTGCCACAAGCATTGACGCATTGTTATGCGTCCATGCACACGTAAACACACACATTCATACAACAGCTCGCATGCCCAGTTGTGCCTCTCTCTTTCAAACACACACGCACGCACACAAAGTCGCACACTGACCATGCCTCCAGTTGTTCCCTCCTCTCACGGCACACAGCAGGTGCGAGGCAGGGTGTGATTGAGCTGCGCTGGGCGGGGGTGTTGCGCTGGGTGATCTGCAGTCTTAAGAACAGCTTTTCTATTGTTTCAAATATATGTGCTCTTTTGGAGATGATTTAGAAAATTTTATGGGATTAAACTGTAGGCCATGCAATTTGGCTCCCAACACAACACAAAGAGAAAAATGTTTGATTCATGTGAAAGATTCATTATGGTGGTGTTTTTCATTTTTTATGTCTAGCATATCTTTAAGCTATTAGTAGAGTCCCACATAAACATACTACTCATGCATCCATGATGCCAGACTCGTCTGAAAATCAAAGCTTTCCATCATCTGCAGTGGTAGAGGGATGACCTCGGATTAAAGCAAAAGCTCTTTTGGAAGGAGATTCAACAAATCAAATCTATCCTAAACTGTAAGAAGGGCGATGAGATGACAAGCTACAAAAACTTAGATTCAGAAGTCAAGATGGGATGCGGAAGAGCAGCCTCCTGTGTAAGAAAATTACAGATATAAGACAGCTTTCCTGTTGAAATCTTACATCGAGGCTCGGCCAAGTTATTATCATGACTCAAATACTGGAATAAGAAACTAATCCATAGCAAAGAAAGAAGATATTCTGAATTCTCTGACAATAGCACTCCAGTACCAAGGTGTTTTGTTTTCTTTTTTCTTTTTGCAAGGTCTGATGGTGAACAAGATTTTATTTTTCTACTCTCCAGGCAAGTAAACATCGACACTGCTGCCAACTCTTAAAGCTGCAGTTCATTCTCAGTTCTGGAAGCAGAATGAGATCTGATTTTATTTTGTACAACTTTGAGTGAAATATGATAAGATTATTATTCATTCATGGTTCAAAATCTATTTGACTTTGTGGGACAATTACCAAATGTTTGGCCAGAATAGCCAAAACCTCTCCCCTGCCTCTTCACAGCATATATAGCTAATGATCTTCCAATAAAGTATGTTTCAGTCAACGGTGGATTCGAGCTGAAACAGTCCCACTGCCTTATTTTCTGTTTACCTTCCACATATAGTTAGTACAATTTTTAAAATAAAGGTTGCTCCTCTGTTTGTTTGTTTTTCCTTAGGTCTTTCTATTCCTCTGTGCACTCTTCTCAGCAGATGCCATCACTCTGTCAGACCAGTGCATAATTGTGCCTAACCAAAGGAGATGATCCACATGATTTATTTGTAATGGACGGTGCACAGACAGCCCATTATGTACATTGAATGGCAGGCTTTAACCAGCTGTGGACTCGCTGTTCACACACACACACGCACACACACACACACACACACACAGAATATTTTCAAAAAGCACCCGTCCCATATTCTGGGAAGACGGGAAGTATGGATCATATGGGATGGTGTTTTCTGACTTCCTCTGGAGTCTTGTCTAATGATTGCTGGGGATAAAGGGGCCATCATCTTTCCTGTTCACCCCCCACCTCTCTCTCCCTCCAAGTACTTCCTGTCTGCCACATGTGTGCTGCAGCATCCAGACGTCCATGTACTTCATTCTTTCTTCTCTCAGTGGTTGAAGGAGAAAGGTGCCAGTCACAGTGTTACAGGCTCAGTTCTCCTATTTTAAATATTTAAAAAATCATGGACCATCTTTGCCCATATTGAGGTAAAATGTTTCATATAGCTTGTGATGCCATACAGTATCAAATCCAAGACTTCACAGTCTTTCTCACCCTCCACCTCCTTGTCCCTCTCCTCTCTCACCGCCACCTCCTCCTTCTCCTGCTCTTCATCTGCCTTCTCCTCCACCTCGTCCTCTTCCTCTCACTCCAGACAGGAGCATTACAGAGTAATAACAGTCGGGTAGGAGCGCTTTCGTAATTGCCTGGGCTCATGTGCTGTGGAAAGCCAGGGCAGGGGCCAGCGGCATCAAAGCCTGACTGATCATTCCTCAGCCTCCCTCCACTGAAAGGGGGGGTTAGAGGAAAAGGAGGGGGAAGAAACACAAATACAGATGGACAAACAAACCAGGGGAAGTCAAAACTGAAGCAGATGTGCTGATAGCAGTAGATGGACAGATAGACGGAACCAACGGAACAGAAGAACCATAGCAGAACGTGATGACTTCTCCTGCTCTGCTCCAACACCTGTTAATATTTAACAAACAATGGGGGTAGCACCAGCAGTGGGGATGAAAAAAAAAATAAAGAAAAACAAAAAAAAGTGATGTTGAGGTGACATCATGGATTATTAAGGTGGGGGTGGGTCTAATAAGGGCCTGGTCGGTAAAGAGGGCAGGAAACTGAGGCAGAAGCAATTTGAGAAGCTGAGGCCTCAGTCTGCAGCTGTGCACTCAGTTTCTCTCTCCGAGCCACACAGCTGCAGGATTCACAATACTGCAAGTATTTACCCATGACCTCTCCTCTACTTCACAATCCACTGCATGTTTGACACATACATTACAACAGAATAAATATGCATATCAATCCAAATGTATATGAGAGGTGAGATTAAAAAAAAAAAAAAAATCTAAGCTGTGTGATTCAAACAAAAAAAAAACCCTCAAACATTGTTTAAAGTTTTTCTTAAGCTATGTTTGGCATTTTTTTTCTAGAGCGCTTGGAGTCAGAGAAGCGGTTTACTTTTTAGTCATGTCGTGTGTTTTTCCATAGAGACATTATAACACAAGCAGCACTAACATGGAAAACTTGCAATCATCCCAACAGATGTTGTCCAGAGCGCAGAGATTAGCAAAGACTACACTAAAACAATGAGGTGAAGATTTATACGATACTGTTGGATGATGCTGCTGCACCACACACTGTGATCAGAGCCTCAAACCGACAGAAAAATATCCCTGCGCATTGTGATGCTCTATGTTTGAACTGCTAATCATGTGTTTATGTGCGTGCATGTGCATGAGTGTGTCTGTGTGTCTGTGAGGAGGCGTTTTGTGCTACATCATGCCAAACACTGAGAATTTATCTCTGCGATCTTTTTATTGGCTGTGTTTAAAGTTGCCAGATTGTGAGCAGCTTTCCCCTTTGAAACTATGCGCTGCTTGCAGTGTCACAGTGCTGCATTCATCTTTGCAGACACCTCAATTACAACCCACTGATAGCCTTTAAGTTGGAGAGGAGCTCTGATGGGGCAACTGCCAAGCATCACTACACAACACCATCAGCTCCTTGCGCCCAACAGAGACAGAAAGAGAGAGAGAGCGGGATGAACATCAGTATGTTTTCAGACCAAACCAGGGGAGAGGAGGAGGGGGAGGGGATAATATGTGGCACCACTCTGAGAGCTGAGCCCTCCGCCACGGCGCTTTTGTTGCCAGATCACAACCAGATGTGCCAAGTGTGTCCAAACAGGAATGACTGTGTGAAGGCAATTTTCAGCAATTTGTCAGATTTTAGAGTCCCCCCACCCA
>OMNW01000721.1:23480-34837 GCA_900303245.1 Selene dorsalis | reverse complement strand
GGGGGGTATTCAGCACATCAGTCTTCCCTTCAGTCACATGCTGCCTTTTTGACTTTGTGCTGAGTCAGGATAAACACTAAAGACAAAAGCCGACCCCCCCCCAATCAGGGAGCATTCCCTTTATCGATTCCCACCACAGCCGCCCTCTGCGTCCGAACAAGGTAGAGGAGCGCAGCACATCTGTATCAATCTGTGTATTCCTTTAAGTCTGCACTTTGAGCATCTGCGTTGTCTGTGTGGGGTAGCATTTTAATCAAGGCCTGTACATCAGATTAATGGAGGAATTTGATAAACGTCTCGTATTCGCGAGCGGAATTTTGCCAACTCAGGACTTCAGCTCGGAGCAATGGGAAATGAAGAATTAGAGCGGAGATGAGAGAAGTGAGATGTTTGAGGTCATCTTTTTAAAAAATGACTTTTAATCAGAATTAAAACCGTCTGCAATATCCCAGTGATGATTTCATTACCGGGGAATCAAGATGTCATCCATTTTGAGGACAGGGTGTCAGAAGTTTTGGGACTGGATCACGGGTGGCTTTGCAAAAAATTTGGAGCAGCTGCTAGCAGAACTAGTCACAGTCATTAAGACAGACAAGACAGGTCTCATAAAATATTCATGTTTTAAATTTTCTCTCTGCAAAGTAAGCCTTCTCACATTTAATTTTTAATGAGCGTTAAATATCCCCAACAAAAACTAATTGGCATCCCTTTAACTAGCAGGGTTAAGATTATGTACAGTAATTGAGTTCACCAGCCATGTCTGTCTTCAGTCAGAATAAACCACTGAAAATATGTTCATCTGCATGAACCGACTGATAAAACCTGAGTGTCAGGAGTCAGATGTGAGGAAAACAAAGCAGGGAGAGGAAATTTACTGCAAAATACAAAAAAAAAGAGAAATGAAAGCACATGAAATCAACAACAAACTCCTCCTCCGTGTACAAAAAAAACCCAACAAAAAAACATACCTCCATTTTTTCATTATGGCTTAAATGGCTGCACCCAACGCTGAGAGGATGGCAAACTTTCATAACAAATATAGATTGGTTATTTTCTTGCTCTCTTTTGACATTGTCACAAAGCTGGGATAATATTGATGGTGAAATTATTCTATTTATTAAGTAATCTTTGCAAGGCAGAGTTTCAATCGTACGCTGGTTCCGCAGGCTACCAAAGTGGCACTTTGCGGGCACATTGAACCGTGTCACTGCTAAGCGAGGCTGACAGATGGGGAGATGAAAGTCTTGTCATTCATTTACCAGTGACAACCTGTGTATGCTAATGTCCAAGCGTCTTTAGCTCAAGAGGGAGGACAGTTCCGCTCGTGTCGGCACACAGTCGGGGCCTGAAGGGAAATCTGCATGGACGTACAGTGCAGCCCCGCCATGTGCCTCGTAACAATGGAAAGCACTGATAAAGCACGCGGGTCATGATGGAAACGCATGCTGCATCACCAAACTGCCTTTCTGAGCAGGATTTTTTTTTTTTTTTTTTTAGAAATTTACAACTGTGTATGTGGTATAAGATGCTCTGCGGCATCTTTCCTTTTCTTTTCTTTATTTTATTATGTGGCATTTTCTCTTTTTATGTGGCATTTTCTTTTTATTATGTGGCATTTTCTTCATTTTATGTGTCCTTGGGTGTGTTGAAAGGCTCTTATAAATAAAATGTATTATTATTACTTTTGCCAAATTGCCAAGTTGTGTGTGTTTTTTTTCTCTTGTTTGGTATACTAAATGTATTCAGTTAAATTTGGTAGGGGATCTAGCCAATGGGATGTTTTTGAGCATCATATCTCCTCTGGTTCACACCTCATCTAGCGCTCATGCTTGTTTGTCATTGTGTTACCCGTGTCCATAATTCAGTTGTGTTAAACCATCATACTTTTTCAGTGTGTGCATACTTTGAGGACTCTGATTCAGTAATAAAATTAAGATGATTTTGCGGCCATGGTAGGAGTCTACTCTCTCAGGTCATTTTTGAAACTTGGGCACATAATGAAAATTTCTGCATTATCACACAATGAAACAATTTTCGCAGTGCCAAAGTCCAACTGAACTAAAACGCCAAATGAAAATGATGTATAATGCCAAAATGCCTTGAGCTGTCGCCTGTAGCAGCTGACTTTTAAGAGTTGTACACAATGACTCTCCTAGTTTAGGAAGTGACAGTAACTTTGGGTTATGGGAATGAATGTGTAGGAGGAGGTTCCACTGACAAAGACGAGCTCAGAGCAGCTCATAACAAACCTCAGCAAATGGTCCTGAACTCATTTCATGGGACCTGACCTCTGTTCAGAATTCGAAATGATAAACTATGAATATGAACTAGTTTATTTTCTGTGAACTGAACCAAGCTCTTGTGAAATGTGAACTTACACAAAACTGCTGTTATTATTTGAGATCCCAACATTTCACATCATTTTAAAATAAACAAGGCTATGCTGAGATCTCCAGTGTACTGTTAAAGTCTGGATGATGAGAAACATTCAATACAGCCGCCTCCAGCCAAGGTCTAGTGCCCGTCACCTGGCAACCGAGCCAAATACTAAATTCTTCAAATGCCACGCATCAATAGAATTAGCCTTTGAGCGGTATTGACATACAGTTAGCTTTTCAAGTATTCACAGGGGCTATTTAGAGGGCCATAATTGCATTGTATGGATAAACCTCTGTTTGTTCAATGAATTCATCGAATGGATTGATACGTTCGATGAGTGGGTGATGTATTCAGTGATTAATGCAAAATCTATCACATATGCTATCCAGGGGTCAGTGGACTTTTGGCTCAATTTGTTTACTAATTTCTATGCCAAAGTGAGAACTAAGGTAATAATGTCTGACTTCTAACCATCCAGCAATGTAGAGTATACATTATATTAACACATATGTTGAGGCAGCTGTACATGGGAATGATTTGAGCCAATGCACATGAGTAGTTCTGCTTAAAACTATGTCCACCATTGTTTTCCATTACTCCCATTGTCCAGCCGTCTAATTTTGGCCTACATTCAACATTGTACACTTCAGTGAGACATGTGTTATTAGAGGAATGTCATGGATGAGTGGTTTCCTGTTTGTACTTGCAGCTAATAACCAAACGGCAGCACTCAGGTGGATTTTTAGGATGTGTGCTTCTTCCCTTTGACCGAGTCAACACCACATTTCTCTGACTGTAACTGTAACCGCTCTCCAATTACCACCTTAGATCGACCCAGTTAATAAAACAGTCCATTTGATCCGGTGAACCCGTTCATGTTTTGGCTCTGAGCTACAGTGTGTGTTGATGTGATCAGATGTATCGAGGCAGGCACCTGACATGCTGGTGTTACTTTCACAGCAGCTGTCACTGCGGTCTGTCAGTGATTGACTTGCACCAGATCTGCTTTCAGATTAATATTTCATTTCTCACTTAATAGAAAAACAGATGTTCTGCAGCCGTGTACACTGGGAAATAAGCTGGTGGTAATGTATGCATTACTTACAGCCAGCTAACTAAATTTAGAATGAAATATGCATCTGACAGATGCCCCACAATCAAGTTCCAAAAGCCTATAATGGGATATCGACAGATTTCATTTATGCAGGGCAGACTGACCTCATTGGGGGAACTAATAAAACTTTTGGTACATTCAACCGGAAAGATGCCCTGGCTGTATTTCAGTCTTAGGCAGCTCTCTGGGTGCCCTTTAAAGCATTGACCTCTTCACAGAGTGAGGGCTCCTATGTGATTAATACTGCTAGGCATTTATTGGCACGCAAGGCACTTTTACCAATAGGTCACCTGCTTGACCCCAGCGCGAGCATTGGGATCGAAACAGAGTGGACAGGAAACTATATGGCTCAGAGTGGTAACAACAGGCAAAACACTAAAAAGGCATCTTAAACTCATAACCATCCCACTCATATAAAGCCATATGGACACACGCAAACACGCAAACACACACACACACGCACACGCATCCTTAGTCTCTATCACTTTCACCAAGACCCACCCACACAACACATACAGCCCGGGGCATAAAAGGTTTCTGCGGCCAGAACACAAACAAACTCATTTGTAACCTGCCATGACACACTCCAGCACACAGACACAAACACACACACATACTCCAACACAGCCACACACACACACGCACACATGCACACAATAGAAAAGCAAAGTAACATTATCCCTGTGTGCAGCTAGAGGGATCAGACTGTTTATCAGAGACTCTCAACCAGCACACTGTAAGAGGGATCATAATGTCAGCAATCGATTGCATGGCGATCGATATAGATACCTATTCAGATACCTATTGATGCAATTTAACAGGAATATTAGTCCAAGCTCAGGTAAATGTCAGGAGTTCTGCTAAACAGTGTGTCGAGGTCACAACTGGACTGAAAGGTGCCTAAATGATATTGTGCGGTTACACAAACGAACGCTTAAACAAACTCAAGTGGTGCTCCATTAGAGAGAAAAAAAAAGTCTGAAAAAGATTTTTTTTTCCTCTATCAGGTCAACAAGCTTCCTAAAATAGGATATGATTTGTCTTACAAAAACCAGGATAGATGGGGCATCAGAATGAGAATAACAAGCAATCGAGAAATGGCGATGCAACACAACGGCATATGCACACTCTGGTTTATCAGCAGTAAATAGCCAGTGCCATGTTCCCATGCTCCTTAATCATACTGATGCACAAACACAAACACACTATAATGTACAGGCGCATACACACACACACACACACACACACACACACACACACACATTCTTCTTCTCTATCTTCCACAAGCAGTTGAAAACGCGCACGTGCAACACACGCACCCATTCGCACATATTTTCCGAGACCAAAGGAAGAGCTGACTGCAACATTTTTCCCCACTTCAAAAAAGTAGCCAGTGTCAAAATGATAAATGAGGGATCATGAGGGAGAGCGTGCATACTTACATTAGACTGCACAAGAGCTTCAAGAGCTGCAACAGCATGGAGGAGCGCTGGTTTCAGATGGTTTCTACACCGCTTTAAGGCAGTCGTTATTACACAGAAGGAGCTGGCATGCAAATTACATGCCACGACAGTGATTAGCAATGTGAAATTAGTATCAACATAACAATAACATTTTCAACACAACGGGTATGCGGGGTGTGTGACCTGACATTACAAGAGACTGGATGGGTGGTGGGGGCAGGGAGAGGGGGTGTTGTGTTCCTGATACAGGTGTTGGCTGGTAAAAGGTTGATTGCTAATTTCCCGGAGGTGAATACAGCTCACAGATGTGTGTGGAGAACATCTGATAGGCCTTCAGACTGCTGATGCAGGGCTGCGTGGGGACATTTCCAAACATCATTTATAACATCATTTCGGCATCAGTTACAAAATGGCGGTGGGAAGATTGATGGGAGGCGAGGCGCTGGTTAATATGCGTGATTGGAATGATACACGAACCGTGCTGTTTGTTGTTGCAAGAGTGACGGCACACATACTGAAAAGACACGCTCTTGGATTTACAGGATCAACATTAATTCCAATAAAGCAGATATTGACGTGTAAGCATTTCTGTCTGTCTGAGGTTTTTTAAAAATGATTACAAATGCACACGTTAGGAAATCAACATGTGCTTTGGACGTACAGTATGTGTTTTTTCTTTTTTTTTGTACACCCATGGTACGTCTTTCAATAAAAAATGTATATCTGGTTTAATGTTATTTCAATTTTATTTTGTCTGCACTTCTCATTGACAAGGCTTTTTTTGGGTTTTTTTGTCATTCTTAGATGATTTTGCACTAGTAGCAGGTTCCCAGATAACAAAATGAATCTGGAGTGTACCCTGGCTGCTCGGTTACTTCTGGTGCAGTTTACACCTGGTTTCAAGGCCTGAATCAGGCCCATACAAACAGCAGGACTCTACGATACCATTTCTACATCTGGACCAAACAGAAAAAGCTGTCAATTAGTAATGAAGGAGAACAGCTGGACTCTGGCCAGATGTTTAAGTCTTGTTGGTCAGACTCGGGCTGAGGACAGAAGCATATGTTGAGTCAAGAGTTTAATTTTTCTATCTGTAATCTATCTTTGCTTGGAATAATTTAAAAGGCTTTTGAAGAATGGCGTCACAGTTAAGTTGACCTTTGACCTTGTGGATATAAAAGTCCCAATACAATTTCATCCTCTTAGGGGGAAATTATTAGTGTATGAATTTTTGAGTTATGTCCAAAAACATGTGACCTTGACCTTTGACCACAAAATCCTATTAGTTCGTCCTTGAGAGTAAGTGAATGTTTTCACGTGGATGAATGGATGGATGGACGGACGGATCGCGGATGGATGGACGGATGAATGGATGGATGGATGGATGGATGGATGAATGGATGAATGGATGAATGGATGAATGGATGAATGGACAACCCAAAAACAGTGGAAACATGTAAAACATTCAAAGGCTCCGCTTACAACAATTCTGTAGCACTTCTGCAGACAACAAAAGAAAGGAAAGCCCTTGCAAAGTTACTGCATGAGCGCTGCCCAGCACACCCTTGGATCAATTACAATGTAATTACAATAGCAGACAGAAATACAACCTGGGTCTGTGCTCTGTCTGCACTGATAACTGATAGATAAGCATCTGAGGGATGGCTGAGAGAAGCACCTGGCCAGAAACACATCTCAATGCTGTCAATAAATTACTCTGCTGGGACCGTTCTTTCCTGGGTAAGGCTACACGATCGGCGGGCACCAGCCACATCCCAACCTCCTGTGCAGTCCATCTAGCTGTCCGCTGGGAAAGGCAAGTGGGGGGGACGGAGGGGGGGGTGGCAGTTTCGGATACTGCGGTAGAAAAAAAAAAAAGGCCTGGCTCTTCACCATTCCCCCCACTGTGCTCTTGACTTTCCATAAGCCCTTTGGTAACCCTGCAAATCGGTGCAATTTCAAAAAACTCTGATCAACCCTTAGCTTATCAAGAAGCACTCACAGCTAAAACGTGTGACACTTATGCAGATGTGTCAGTGATCCGCAGTCAAAAGGATGAGCGGAACAGCAAATTTCGCTGCAGAGAGTGTACAAAGACAAAGAGATCAGCGATAAGACAGAGAAGTGCACCCATATCGACTGCTGTCAGTTAGGAGCATGTTAAGGAGTGTATTAAGGATTAGAGGGGATTAGTCATATCAGATCACTAGAGGGTTATCAGTGGTCGCAGCTCCACAAGGAGGAGCTCCCGGCTGCTCTGAAACAAGCACCCCATCATCCTTGTATAAGTCTTAATATTAACCCATTAAGCTGGACGATTTATGAGTTTGGAAAAACAATTAAGCCTGTGATTTTTATTAGGAGCTTGATTGAGTGCCTCCTCCCCTGTGCCTCGACACTACCAAAGTTTACCCCCTCCAGAGAGCGGAGGCCCACTCCAAATATTACCGTGATTTAAGATGCAAAACCAACACACATTAAAACAGCTCAGAGCTTATTCCATGTGCGCTTCCACACAAAACCAATTTAGTTTCCATTGATCGCTTTTCAAGCAATTAGATTTCCATTGATGGAAAAAGTAGAGGCTGCTTGTATGAGATGGGGAGGGTCAGTGGTTGGGCGCTGTGATTTGCACGTTTATTCAGGCCGTTTGACCGGCTCCTCTAACCCCTGACAGATCCCTGGCTCCTTCCCTCCTTCCCCTCTACCCCTTCCACGTCCCCACCTTCCGGACAACAAATAATTCACCCAGCATGAAAAAATGCCTGGCGTCAGATTATATATCCGTCTTTATTTCCGATATTGCCTCTTTGTTTCTGCAAACTTGGCTGATTTTCTAAATTGTGGAGTATTGACTGTTTCAGAGCCTGACCAAGCGAGTCTGATGTAACACATTGGAGGTAATGATATCCCAGCGACGGGAGAGGCAGCGGCTGGGGCAGCACTGGACGATGGCCAGGCTCTGTAACCATTAGTCTCCTCAGAAGCCGGAGTCTCTTCTGTTCCAGCGCGGCTGGGCTTTGCCATCAGCACAAAGGGTAACCCAACTCAACCAGTGAAACCACCAGAACCCCTCCCATGTGCCCCGGCACAGACAGAAATGCCATCAGGAATCATTTTCTTTCATAGAGCCAAGGTCACGCTTCGTCTTTCTGGAGAGATCTACAACATGCTTAATTCTCAACTGTCACACAGCTGAGTGTTCAAAAGTGAGCGATTCCATATTCAAAATACATTGTAAAGGTGAAAGGGTGAAAAGTAGATTCAAGGTATAAAATAGGAACACTGAATGCCATTAATGTGAAAGTAGGGAGTAATTCCCAGCATGCTCCCAGAGGAAATCCACCTTTCGCCAAAGCCGGGGGATTTTGACAAATGCCTTTCTCAACACCAGCAAAGGAGACAAATGTTACATTTAAACAGAAATACTTAATTTCCGCTTTTGGTGACTTGCAGCAGATATCATTAATCAACAGAGGCCTACCACGCTCAGTGAGCCTGCTAAGAACCAGATGATCGCCCTCTTCCACTCAATCCATCAACTATGATTGGAGAAAGAAAAGGTTCAAAAATTTTGAGTTGCACCCACGCAGGAAGAGTAATTACCCTTGTGCCAGTCGCTGAGGTGTTCTCGTGACACCTCGACCCTCTGTTTATCATGCACCAGATTACTCATGGGGGTGTCAGCGCGGCATGACAGCAACCAGCGCCTCCACCTATGTTCCCCTCACTCACTGCACCGGAGGGAGACAAATATGACGTACGAGCGTCCTGAACTTTTAACGAGCAAACTTATCCCGGGATCCAGAAAACATAATGCCCTTCATGTTTTCAGAAAATCTGCACACACTAAGGTCCAAAATTTTGAGGGATGGTACAACACTTCATCTCTGAAAGACTGATCTGTTGATTTTTGTCATTATTTTTGCTCTGTCACGTCAACCGATTGTTGTGGCACGGGGATATTACTCACTGTCTACTTTATGATAATATGCATAGGAAATAGGTTTTTAAAGGTGCTATGTGCAGAGTTTTGGACATTAATACATCATTGTCAGATTAATTGTGATGCATTTGTTTACCTCACTTGTAAACAAATGAGACCATTATAGCCTCTAGATCACTAAAAACTGTTTGTGGCAGTAGTTCTGAAAGTTAGCACCAAAATACTTCCTGGTGTTATTTGATTCTTTTTCTCTTATTATTGATGATAAAATAATGAAAGTAAATTCATTATCAGACTCATCAGGACTCTGCTTGCACTGGCAGGGTTTACAGTGCCATAGGTTGAATATATTAAAAGTAGCTTAACAGCAACTAAGAAAAAAAACAGCATTGGGAAGGCGACGGAGATAAATGTATGACGTGACATTTGCTTTGTATTGATAAGACAATAAATAGGAATCACTTTTAATGTTGAATCAATTGGAAACTAGTCTGTATTAAAAGACCTGGTTCTCTTTGCTTGATATTGCAGCTATTAAAAATATATCAACCTTCAAGCCCAGTGGTTCAGGTTAATCATTTTAGGTTTCACCACAGTACAACAACACACACATTTCATGAAAGGAGAACATTGATTAGAGCTGATGTTAAGATGATTTAATGACCCCCAATAGAAATTTGTTTTGTTTCCCGCTAGAAGTAGAAACTAATCACTGCACAGTAAACAGAGTCCTTATAATACCAGGACAAAAGACTAACGAGCTGCTGATTATGCAGCAGAGTCGCTCTGGTTAAAGTATTATTTTCCAGAAAACATTTTTTTGAACACAACACTGACCTGCTTCCTGATATCTGAAATAAACACAAAAACAAATTCAGTTTTTTAGCAAGTAAAAACCAAAAAACAATTAGGTCTTCACACAGAGTAAAATGCCGCTTTCAGACTGGATCAGACCACCAATTTTCTCAGCGATTGCCTTGTTTATTTCCGGTAATTACACCAATTTCTTAAAAATAAGGTGGTAATGTTTTATTGATGTTAAAATGCTACATGCAGAGTTGTTAATTAGATTTAAAAAAAAAACTAAGAGTAGTGATTTTTTTTTTACACAGGAAAAGATAGTTTTCTAAACATCAAAGATAAACAAACTTGGACTTGCATTTAAAATGTGCGGACACGAGGAGAGTCGGACGAGGACGGACGTGCAAGAGGCAATAACAGTAAAGCAAACAGGCTGCTGCCTTTGCACCACTGCTTCTTGCCTCCCTAGTGATACATGCCAGAGATAACAGCTTAATTTCAACCTCAGCACTTTTACTGCACTGTCCAAGGCATTCACCGCATCAATGTATCAATGTACCGCCATGCTAGTCACTCTCCACTGCGACAACTCACAATTTTTCTATGATGGAAGCTTTCAGAAAGGTGCCACGATTTAGCTCGCACACAAGCCGCCCTCCTCTGATGGCTTTGGTCTTTGGAGACTCTGCTGGCTGTTTGTTTCTCGGAGAACAGGTCACAGGCCAGACTTTTGATTGAATCCCCCACACTGTGACGAGTGAAGGGGGCGGAATCGTTCTTGATTTTGCTGCAGAGGCTCTTCCCTCTGCAAAACATTTCCTCCTTCACTTTCAAAAGCAGGTGCTGGAACTACTTCAATGGGTTGGAAAAAAAAAAAGCGAAAGAAAACATAAAAAAACAACACATGGAGCCTGAGATTCTTTATCTGAAGAGCCCCAGTGACTGAGTCCAGTAAATCATGCCGGAGGAAGACGAGAAGGCATCAGTTGTTTTTCACATTTGATGAGCAAGATCAGATCTACAGAGTGATATAGGATGATATATTATGTACTTCAGAGTAACACACTCTAAAAAATCTATTACACACTCAAGGAAAAAAAAAAACACATCGGTTTGCTTTCTCTGAATGGCGCGTGTTGGAGAACAGACTTCAAATGTTCTCTTTTTTCTTGCTTTAATTTTATTCAATATCTGCAATAAATAAATAAACAAGAGACTAGTACAAGTAGTACAAAGTAATACTTCTGTTTAAGGGCCGCACTGGTGCAAGACATTTGGAGTTTCTCACAGTCCTGGGAGAGAATTTATAAAGAGATAATACTGAGATGGCTCTGCTGGGGGTTGACATGTCAAGTCTCAAATCGCACGTTTCATAAACATGTGTGTTTTTTGCTAAATTTAATTGCTAAATTGTTTTTGTTATAAGCCGTAGCCTGACAAACAAGCAGCGCTCCAACCAGGACTATTCTCAAAGCAATTAACGCTTAAATTTAAAATGTGCTAAGATAGATTACATTCATTGCAAATCCTCTGTCAATTTGCATTCACTCTCATGCTCCCAGTGTAGCAGGAGACTGTTGTGCATCGCGGGGATTTCCTTGGAAAAAGCTCCGATCTTCGGAGCGTTGACCCCGCGTGGCACCGACGGCACGGT
>OMNW01000721.1:5544-23460 GCA_900303245.1 Selene dorsalis | reverse complement strand
TGGGGGTGGGAAGGCTGGAGCGCGGCTGCCCGGGGCACTGAGGACACTGAGGGATCTGGGCACCAGAGGAGATCCACCTTGTTGGGGCGTCACGGTGTGAAAGCGGCCACATTACACATCACCTCCATCTGTAGGGGGTCGGGGAGGGCAGCATTTAAAAGGGCAAACATGAGTGGAATAAAGAAATACGCTTTGTGGCTCGTTCCTCTGTCGTCTATTTGAAATAAAAAGAGAGAGAGAAAGAGAGAATAATATTTGCTTACAGCTGCCTGGATTGTGGAGGAACCACTCCATAGGGTCTTATTTCAAACACAGGAAATATTTTCATGGAACATATAACTGGAAACGATGTTTCTCCACATGCTTACCGTCCTGTGTTATGACAGCACATCCTCTCTCTTAGCACACGCATCTTACACATGAGTAATGATCTCGCAACTTAAAAATAACACTGTTATCCTACACTTTCACGTCGACCGGGGTGGAGGGGAGCCATGACGCTTCTGTGCAGGCATGTCTCCTGTTATCCATAGGGAAGGCGAAATGAAATGTGCTTTTTATCATGTGTCATGAACGCTCTTCACTCCCTTCCCTCCCCCTTTCACTCATATCCATGTTGAACCTCCCCGTCAAAAAAATATTGGCAAATGTTGTAATTACGTGCCGAGTATCTGCGCCTTACATGGCTCCAGGCTCCGAGCAGTCCCGGGCCTGATATTCCAGCTTTATCATATTTTAGTTTTATTTGAGGACAGTGGCAGTGCCGTGCCTCCAGTCAGCCATAATTGAAATGAGGGAAGGAAGATGTAGAGTCTGTGTGCCCCACTCCTTGTAATCAAGCCCTTAGTCCTGTGTGCTTTGCCATTTTTCAAAGTGAAATATCCTCGCAATCTTTATAGTAATACCCAGCGAGTCCTCTTCATGCCTTAGCCCATGGGCAATTAGGCATGAAGAAGTGTACTTTTTACATGGAAGAGCCATGCATTAGGAATGTTGAGGCCACAAACTAGGCCCCGGATGCTGCAAGTCCACTGGAAGCGTTCAATTAAATTCATGATCACATGATACATAACGACGTTAGGCTGCTTTGTAACTAATTTATTATTCTTTTTGTAGCAGGCGTGACATCAGTATTCAACAAGCGATGCTATCCGTTTCCCACATTGGCTGTGTGGGTTGTATGTGAGACTCGTGCTGTTGGGAGGTGAATAGTGAAAAAGTGAAGCCAGGGGACTGATGGAGAAGTTGATGTATGATCCCTGGTGGCTGAGCTTGTTTGAAGCGTGGAGCTGGGCAGGTGATTCGGAGGCACCGGCTCTTTAAACAGCGTAATGAGCCAGAGAGGTTGATGCCCCCCCCCCTGCACAGACACACACACACACCCTCCCACCTCCCCCTTCCTACTGTCAACACCAACAACCAGTGCTCTCTCCCAACAGTTGAGGAGCATCGTTCATCAACATCCAGCAAAGTCATGATGTTGAAAAACTACAACCAGCTTTTGTTGCTGTTTGAAAACATTACGTTTTCAAACCTGATTCCAAAGCAGCTTCATTGATCAAGTAAAAAAATAATCTATACATCCGTGTCACAAATGATTGAGATCAGTGTGTATGAACTGATGAGGTCACTTACATTAATAAACATCAGCACCTCTGCAGCTTTTAGCCTCTTTTAGCTCATCGTTTTCACTCTGCTGAACGAACATGTCGCCATATTTTCTACTTTTACTCATTCTATTTTCTGTAAGGAGCCAGATATATATATACAGGAGTTGGAGGAGATGAAACTACAGAGTTATTTGGGCCGTCATTCACCTGACGGACAGAGGACTGGCATCTTCCAGAGGGAAGTGTGCTATGTGAGTGACAGCCTGTTGTGTTCTGCCCCCTGATGGCCAAAAAAAAAAAAAAAATCAGCTTTGATTTGTTTAAACATGTGTGATGTAATGCATACCACATTATCATATTAACACTCTATAGCACTCTAATAAAAGGTGGCGTAAATATAAATATGTAACGTATATATCTCTGGACAGGGCCCTCGTCTTTTTGGTCAGTGTGGTTTTAAAAAAAAAAAAGAAAAAAAAAAGACACTAATCCAGGTGTAATGTTTGAGCTAGTTAAATCTGCCTTATCTCGACCTGTAAAGAGTTCAGCAGTGTCAGAAATGCTTCTCAAATAACAGTCCAGAGTCATCGCAAGTGTCTAATGATCAAAAACAGACCTTTTGTGTCTCTGTCTCTGTGTGTTGCACCGCTGAACTTTACTGCGATTATTTTGCGACTGATGTGCACGCTCATTACGGTGACCTATCCTCTCCCTGTGTTCCAGTTGCACTGCAGGTTTCACACAGGGCTGGCGTCCTCAGCCTGGCCTCGCACAGCCTTGTAACACCGCTCTCTACAAATGCAGCACAGCACTTGCACTCCACCACCACAATCACAATGTCTACAGACACTCCCACAGGTACGCACGCAGAGAGAGGTGTTGGTGTGTCGTGGGTATAAAGTGTGACAAACAGAAAGTTAGTGCAGACACTGAAAGTGTTTACGTTTGGGGGGAAAAAAAAACAGTGTGACTGCCTGAAACCGGCCCTCATGCACAATTTACCGTGTGTCTATTTACAGACATATTTCCTGTGATGCTGAACATAACGCTGCAGCCGTGGCTCGAGGAGGAAACAAAGACGAGGGGGCACAGGGGGGAGAGAGATGGGCTGCGAGCCGTCTATGCAGCGTTTCATTGCTGCTGATAATATATAAATGCATGCACACATGGATGCTGCTCGTAAATGAATAAACACATATATCAATTTCAAAATCCAACACATTTGAAATTCAAATGCAGCAGCGCCTCCTTTTTTCTTCTTCCTCTCTTTTTTTTATGATATGTCTCATTTCTCTTGTGGAGATATAAAAGGAGAGGGCTGAGAGGAAAAATTAGAGGGGTGGGAGAGAACAAATGCTGGAATTTGAGATTATGTATTTGGTTTGTGTGTTTCCTTGTGTTTAAATCAAACGCACGGGGGCCGTGTAGCCCTGGGCTTGTTGCTGGTGACAGTTTCAGTGTTTCTAGACTTCTCTCCTCCCCCTTTTCAACGACAGTCCTGAATTGAGAAGCGGGGTGGAACGGGGTGTGGGCTTCTGGCGGAGGGTGAATTAAATAGTCACTCTCTCTCCTTCTATCTCTCTCTCTTTCTCTCTCTCTCTTGCACTCTCTTTTTTTTCAGTGGCGTTTAAAATCAATTCATTCAGTGGACTGCTGACACAGCCCGGCCCAGAGAGCCCAGGATTTATGGCTCCCTCTAATGGGCATGCTCTGAACCAAAGCCCTGCCGTCAGCACAATTCTGCCAGCCACCCGTCCGCCCCACTCCCTCACTCCATCTAGCTTTTAAAGACGCAGGCACCGCTCCCCTTCCTCCCTCTGCTCCCCCTCACCCTCCCTTTCTCCTCATCACCCCTCTGGTGGTGGCAGAGGGGCCTCAGAGACGCACTCGGGGGACCCTGAAATTTTAAACTTAGGGTATATACCACAATACCTCGCACAAAAAACGACACTATCTGACACCGGTCATCTTCAATTTTTAACATTTGTCCTATTAAATGCTTCTTTGAGTGCTGTTCCAGTGACTAATATCTGGGGAATTTCTTTGGCCGTGTTCACAGGAAGCTTTTCTAACAAGTGTTGCTTCCCAGAGCAATGAAAAAATCTCCCTCTCCCTCTATTAATAGACATCTATTAATGCATACAGCCAGAACATAGGGAGAACAGGAACTACATGATATCGCACTGTCAACTTTGATTCTGAAATATAAACATTCAACATGCTCTCTAGCATGTGGGCAGACATTTGCTCTTTAAGATTTCCCATTAAGTGTTGTTATCAGTGAAATCTAGGAGGAGGTTTCCTTTCAAGTGGAGCTCTCCAGAGCAGTATATACTCTCTCTCTCTCTCTCTTTCGCTGATTATTTACCATAAGTGCAGATGATTTTGTTTTTCCAGAAGGCAGAGAGAGCGCACTTCACCAACATCCTCCGTTTCCAACACAAATTTAATGTGTCCGTGAGCGTCGTGGACGTACGTTTGAGGTTAGATGTTTTCCTATGATCATTAAAATCCGGTCAAAGCTTTTGCTAACAAGTGGTGCTTCCCGGAGCAGTATATAATATCTCCCTATTCATTACCCCCGTCTGACTGGTGCTTCCTAAGGTCTTCTGAGTGTACATATATATATATTCATATATTCATAACCAAGTCTGGTGTCACAGGATCTGAAACAATTTATGGCACAAGAGAAAAAAAAAAAAAACAGCGATTGAAAACACTCGCCTATGAACTCAGCCTGTGTAAAGATACAGATATAAAAAGGATCATGGCCTGCATTGCGATGACAACATGAAGTCACTCCTGTGCGACACTTGATTTGAGCCAGTTAGCGAGTCTCTCCGTGTGAGCGAGTGTGAGTCTGTGTTGTGTTTATTTCCTGTGTGCGCTCGGGAAAATGCGCCACGCTGCTGTCGACCCTGTTATATCCTCAGGCAACCTGGTAATTTGCAGACAAATACAGACCTTTACTACAGCCCCAGAGACTCCAACGTACATCCTTCTCCATATTCCAGCTCTACTCTGCAGCCTGTCAAGGCGTTATAGGCCCTGAATTAGCCTCCCATTTCAGCAAGGCTCCCGTTCCCCCTAAACTTAACCATAACTGACCATTTGGCGTGGCTTCATTATAAAGCCATGCATGTAAAATCAAGTCATGGTCCCCAGCCGTCACATCCAATTTCAAAATACAATCCCCAACCCCCCCTCCAGAATCTCAGTCTTTCTCTCTTACTTAAGTTCAACCTTCTCCTTGTTTCATAAAATATGATTTGATTAAAATAGATTACACACCTTGTTAGCAGAGCGTTTCATATTTAATACAGTGGTGTTTTAAGACAGGCAACCTCCTCCATGATTCAAAGAGATTGTGGCCTTGTTCTCTGGCCTATTTGTTTAATAAGCTCTGCTACATCAGTGGGCCTTTTAAGTGAACACACTCTCCTGGAGCAAAGGCAAAGATCAATACTCACACACCTGTAAATAAATAAAGAAATAAGTAAAATAAAAAAATAAATTTCAAAAACAGGGATGATGGCCAAGGATTTTCTCCTTCCAAGGAATAAAAAGCGAATTAATCAGCAACAATCCTACTGTACGAGACGGAATCCAAAACAGGAAGCAGCTTTTATGTGCCGACCTGTAGGGAGAGCTACAGGTCAGCTGTGAAATATTCAGCAGCGATTAGTCCAGCGCAGCTTAAACTAAAGCTTTTCCACCGTCTCGATCATGAGAGACTACGGTATGCAAATAGGATATTATAAACAGAAAGAAGAAAGGCAAGAGTCTTTGAGGCTAAATGAATTCATTATAATCCTCACCTCATCTGCTGACTGGATGGAAGACTCCTCGTGTAATCGCTGATGGGGGGAGAACCTTCTACTGTACTGAGGGAGCTCAGATGTAGGGAATAATACTGGGTCATATCGCCTTAAAATGAAAATAATACTCCCCCCCGTTTGCCGTGAACAAAGTCCATGTAAGAGGGTAAAATGTAATACTGTGCTTGAGGAATGTAATTATCATTTAGCGAGTCCGTGAGCGGTGTTTGACAGGGCCTGAACTGCATGAAAAACTCATTTTCATTTTTCTTATTATATCATGATTATATAAACATTCTTAACCAGTGGCCACAGCAGCAGCAAATTATTGCAAATTAGCCCCATATTGCCAGTTTCTAGTAGAGGCAAATGAACAAGCACTAGAACTCCAGTGTTTATTCCATAAATCAGCCAAACGCTGCACCTGTTGAGAATGTAAATAACTGAGGCTATTTGATTAAACTCTTTCATCAAAACATTTGAAGAGCACTTTCTCTCTCTCTCTCTCTCTCTGTCTTTTTGTTTATCCTCCTATTTTCTTCTCAGTGTTAAGTTCCTCCTACACCCACTGCAACTGGAGTTCCAATGGGCGGTGACGAGGGAGACATAACACCCACCAGCTATACGTGGGGGCACGGGAGGTCCATCATTACCAAGCCACAGTGGTGATCATGGCAATAATATAGAACTATAACTGAGCAATTAGACTAATGGAAAACGTCCCTATTTCTCCCGGTGTGCTGCAGCGAGACACGCCGCGTGCCCGTGGGCCCCCCCTGGAGATGAGGCTGGAGATGTGAAGTGTAGAGGAGGTAATGGCGGAGGCCCATTGATCCTCACGGCCACCTGCTATATGGCTCCGTAGAGGACGGGTGGGGAGGCAGAGGGCTCCGTCTGGGGAGAGATCGCAGCGGCTCCTGGGCTCTCAGGCATATGGATAAGAGTCTTTCTCTAGTCTTCCACTACTTAACCAGCACACATTAGCACAATATGGCCGGATAGGGGGAGAGTAAGGCATGCATACATACAGGCTTTATGGCAGTGAGGGCACAGTGACGGCGAGAGGGCGTGAAGCCGTTTCGTCAAACTCCAGAGCGTTTGTCTTCTCGTGCAAGGCCAGGTGAGACCGAGATCGCTCAAATGACGCTTCCGAATAATTGAAGCGTACGTTAAAGTGACGGTGAAACTCAAACGATCGACAGGAAGAAATGCAAAAACCCAGCTGCCGTGTGAATTATGACGGTTGAGGATCAGAGTGACGCAGGGTGCGGGTTGGTATGCATCATCAAAGCTTGGCATTGTACTTAGGACTTTTCCTGCCTGGTCAGCAAGAACAAGAGTTACTCTACTCTGAAGTCGTTTCTGAAACCCACACCATGATCCTTAACGCACCCTGATGAGGTTGTTTTTGTGCCCAAACCAAAACCAAATCTCCTGCGTAACAGTATCAGGACAGAAACACACTGTGAGTGAGATCATGATTATTAGACAACTGTTCTCTGGGTCCATTCTGAGGACAGTCACAAACTTGAATGTTTAGTTTGGAGGATTTGTTGTGCAAAACAAATGAATTCATGAAATGATAGTTACAGATACTGGACAGATGGCAGCAGTTATGATACAATTAGTCAGGACTGATATTCAGCAAATATTTCTATCTGGTAGTGACGGGTACGATCGTGAGAGATGTTTACAAAAAGCACAGACAGACAGCACAACACCAGCACTGTGTTTTTCTTTGCTGTAGATCAATTATCTTGGTGTAGGATGTGTTACAGTTGATTATCGGTGTGATCTTCAAATATTTTTCAGATTTTCTTACTGGAAAATGATGCTGGTTGCTCTGGAAACATTTAATTTGGAGCAAAATTGTTCTTTTAAGCAAAGAACTGAGTAGAAAATCAGTCATGCATTCGGAGACCGTGCGTGGTCCATTTCATATGAGAACCTGGTTATAATAGTTGTTAATGAGTTTTGGGAAATTTGAAAACGGGGAGTCGTGAAAATATATGAGTGTAAGTGGGTTGAATGGATTCTCAGCACGATCTTTTCTAGAACCTCAAATCAGATATATTAATTTCAAGCTTCAGACAATGTGGCTCAGAGAGCACTATGAAAGTAGGAGTGGAGGTAAGTAAAGCTGTATACACACTGACAGACAGACAGGTAGACCAGCACAAGACACAGACATGAGGTTGAAGGTTTTTTGTTTGGAGACTCACCTGCCCAGCTGGGGGTCTCCATGTACAGGTAAAGCCGGTCGGGCTGAGGCTGGGTCACTCGACTCGCTGCTGCTGCCACAGGTGCTGACAAACCCTGCAGGAGGGTAGAAAAACAAAGCTCTTGTTAAAAAGAAAAACTGGAAAAAATGATGAAAACAGGACGTGTTTTACTGGACAAACTGTAATTATGTTGTTGTGTGTGTTTTTGCTGTGAATAAAAAGGTGAATCCACTCATCAGGTCATGAAAGTGGGAAGTATTTAGTAAAATAAAACAATAATCAACAGTAACAGGCACCAACAGTTAACTGCAGCAGCAGCAATGAGTTTCCCTAAGTGGTTTGATGTCTCTGTGGATGTGGAGCTGCTGGTCCACAGGCAGCAGGAACCAGGAGTGATTTTCACAGGCTAACAGGCTAACAAGCTAACAAGCAAGTCAACTGTCTGACTCTCCCACAAGAACGAATCCAATAAGCCAGAAACTCCTAGTTGGTCTCTAGTTGGCGTTCAGTGCTGCAGTGGATCTACATGAGCTTTGTAAAGTATTTCATACAGCTACAGCAAGCCGTGAGGGTAAAACCTCAGTCAGCAAGTCCTCACCTGCACTCACGGTGAGCATGTGACAGTATTTAAGGTTGTAATGCTTTAATTTATATAGCTGGCTGTTTGACAATATACACAAGGTGGGCTACTTCCTGGAGACGGTGTATGAACCAGTTTTAACCTGATTCATACTGAGTACAAAAAGACCTATTAGTCAAATTTAGCATGAGGCCTCGAAGCAGTGGGGAGCTTTTAGTCTCACTCTGTGAAAGGTTAAAAGAAACACACAACACCAACACCTTAAAAAATCACTGATGAACATGATCTGTCTTGTTTGTTTGATTCATACACACAACAGAAATGTAAAAGGAGCAACACCTACTACAACTACTATATCCATACCTGCACCACTTTTATGCAGTGTCTCCAGCTAACCTGAGCTGCCTGACAGCTGAAGAGAAAACGCTCTTTGTTTTTGTCCTTGTACTTGTAAGTAAAGTGGCACCAAACCTGACAACCTCACTGCAACAGGGCACGACAGACATGCACGTGTTGGTATTTGTCACGAGTGAGCAATACAGCCCACACACATGGGTGTTCCACAGCGTGGGCCTTCGAGCGCCGCAGTGTGTTTATGCCCCAGTGTGGGGCTGTTCTCATGTAGCGGGCGGGTTTTCTGCTGACTTGTGTATCTTCGCAGGCTCCAGGTTGGCTGTTGCCCAGAAGCCCAGCCGGTGAACCGCAGAGAAAGTGCATTGATTTCATCCCAGCAGAAATCCCTTCTCCTGGTACCCACTTCCCTACCCCGCCCCGCACCTGATTAAGCATTTGCAGGGAGCCATGCCAACACAATTTGTCATTTATCAAAAGTAATTAAAAGCAATTTCTTTTCTCTTGTTGATTGGGAATTGACTAATTGTTGAGTCTGTGAAAACGGGGGAATAAATAAAACAGTGAAGGATGAATTTTACATAAACTCAGAGGAAAACATAAATGCTGTAAAATGAGGGCCAGACATCTGGCTCTGATTTCGCTCTACATGATTATGACTGCAAAAACCGAAACAGTTGTTTAGCGCATTCTGATATACAGCCCATAGGCAGTAAATAATATATTAGAAACAGCATATTGACTAGCTGACTTAAAAGGGTGTTTTCACTTCATGTTGTGTGAACACAAGAGTGGGAGGAAAATACAAACACTGGTTGGTTACTTGTTAACAGAAAATGAAAAACGCTGCTCCCACTTGTGCCAAGAGAGATATTTGAGCCGGTAAATACCAACGTCTCAGTCTGAGAGGGAAAACAACACGACGGAGAAAGGTACAGCGGAGAGGGGGAGAGGAGAGAGGCCATCCTACAGCAGAGGTTACAGTACGTCTATCCAAAGAAACCAACCAATACCGCTTCAACATTATCGGTAACAACCTCTGAATGCACCATTACCTTCTATAAGGGCAGAATGAAATGTCAGAATTGATTCGAGAGGGGAGGGTTGAGATATAAGTGGGCAGCTAAGGTGGCCATTTTGTTTCAGTGGCCCTTTATTTGGTGTCTCTGGATCATTAGCAGACGGCAAAAAAGAGCTGGAAGAACATGAAGGAGGTGTGGGCGGCCATCACAAGCGTCTCCAGTGACAGCATGTGAAATGAAAACAGGAAAGAAAACACACACATACACACACATGCACACACACACACAAAAAAAGGCAGAAATCAAAGAAAGAAAGAAAAAAAGAAAGAAAAGAGGCACGCGGAAACGCCAGAGGAGTCGTTTAAATTTCCCACCACTTTGTAAATAACTTTAGCTGCACAAATACCTGGCTTTGCTCTGAGCGGATAAAATTTTTTTTTTCCAGCCAACAATTTATTCTGTGCCAACAAATGGAGCCGTTGCTTCAATGAGACGATTTGAATATCCCTTTGAAGGCTGCAGATGGACAAGCAATACTATCATTGCCTGGGAACACAGAAATAATTGGGCAACAGTGGGAGAAGCCTACATTCACGTCTCTGCTGAGACACAGCCCTGCTTGGAAATTCTAATTGAACCTCTCACTCTCCTGCCTTTTGTTTACATTCCCATTCATCATAAAAAACTCAATTACTTATGTTCCCTAACATGTATGGTTATTAATGTTCTAATTATGCTTCTCCTCTCTAATCTTTTGCCTTGCAATTTGGGTGATATATGTCTGAACAACATGGCGAGTCCCCTGGAACTGAGAGCTGAATTAGGAATGTATGTGCAATAACACACCTTCTCCTGGGAGCCATCTGACGAAGAGAGAGAGCTTGTCATAGTTTGTCTATACACGGGGATTTATGCCAGCTCAGTGAGCATGTGTTATTATATACTGTCTTTGTTCGACATGCATTTCCAAGCAGAAAGTTGACTAATCAGTTCTCAGTAGCAACAGAACAGATGTAGCTGAGGGAGGCTGAGAAGAAGAGCCAAAACA
Source organism: Selene dorsalis (assembly GCA_900303245.1). NCBI lineage: Eukaryota > Metazoa > Chordata > Actinopteri > Carangiformes > Carangidae > Selene > Selene dorsalis. Next base: position 12,809 of record OMNW01000721.1, on the reverse strand, counting down.
AAGAGAAAAAAAAAAGAAGACAAAAAACAGAGCAAACTACCTCTGGCCAGCTCTTCTTATTCTTCTTGTGAAAGGCTATAGGTATGACAGCTTTAGAGGTATGAAATAATGTCAGTGAGAGCCTTGAGGAGCCCCTGCAGAGAGGCTGAGAGGGTCCTGTACTGCCTCAAGCAATGAGTGTTCTTCAAGGCTTTTCCTCAGAGCACTTTTACAAGAGCACAAATTAGGTTTAAGGAATGCCTGTGTCGGCAGGCGCACCCAGCCAGCACACAGAGGAAGAGCAGCGGCAGCAGCGGCACAAGAAGAAATTTTTTAAAAAAAGGGGCAGAAACTTGGATGACAGTGAAGAAACGTAGGGCGTCATAAAGTGCAGAAAATAAGCTCTCACTTTCAAACGTTTACAGCGGCTCAAATATCTGATGATACCTCTCATAGCTTTTAATCTTTAATGTGAAAAATTAATCATCCCATTCATTATTTTAATAGCTGTCATTTTTCTCTCCCCAAAGTGATGATTTATAACCATTAAGCCCTGCGTAGGCTTGTGTGAGAGGGATTTATCGTAATGTTTGCACCAGGTAGCCTCCAACCATATTTCATTACTCTGACAAGCCATTAAAATGCCCTGGTGATTAAACAACAGCTCTGAGGTCAGTGTGTATGGCTGTTTCTTTACCCATGCAGGAGCGCGGCGGTGCAGCCGTGCAGGCGGAGACCCATAGCCTAACAAAGCCCTCTACCCCCCCTCCCCTTCCCCAGGTTCCCTCCTGACTGGCAATCCTAGTTATAGATCTTTATCTGTTGTGCTGTGCAAGAGCGTCGCAGCCACATGATGCACATGCACGGGAGCCACAAAGAAATAAAGTTAAGAATGAGACTATTATGCTTTTTTCCCCCCTCAGAGGTTTGACACCATGACAACTGTGCGCTTAAAGGAAAAACTGCAGCCTCAGATACTGGTATGTCCATCCATCTGTGATGTTCACTGTGTCCCTGGAGTTATTTTGTGATCATGTGTTGTCACTTTCGCCTCTGGTCGACACACTTGTCTCCTTTACTTCTATTTCGGTTATTGATTTGCGACCGATTCCCTCTGTGTTGAAAACATCTGGGAGCAGTGATGACACAGCCCATGTGACACTATATGAAGGCTTTCAGTATGCAGCACATGCAGGCTAAAAGGGACAAAACTCACTATATTTAAGGACTCCAGTATGTGGACTTAAAGTGCTTGACATTTGAGTATAGTGGTGTATGGCGATGATCTAAAGTACAGAGCATGGCTGAGGAAAATGATAATGAGAGAGGTTCTGCAAAATGTCAGAAAACTACAGACACCGGATTTAGTTAATGTGCAGAAAGGAAACTTCACTGACTGACAGAATAAAGAAAAATACAAGAGAAACCACAAACGAGGACGAACAGGAACACGAGGCTCATCGCTGTTTTAATATTAAACACGTTAAATTTTGGATCTTTTTTTTCACAAAAGGGGGGGGGGGCCAACAGTTAGGATTGTGTGGGTTGAAATGGACAGATGTCGCTTGAGAAATACGGGGAGAAACATCAGCCGGCAACACAAAATGGATTCCAGACTCAATCCCAGTGGAGGACGCTGAATGAACAGCAGGCCGGGGAGCTGGGGGGCAGGATTTAACTCACCCTCTTGCATGTATGTTCATGTCTAATGTCCTGAGTCCAATGGGTTGGATTGATCACCGATGCCACATCTGACAGTGAATGACAGTGTCTGTAATTGCTGTGTTTGCTTTGGGAGAAGAGCAAACTACCATGGTGGGACTGTGTGAAAACATGCAAGCGTTTCTCAATCACCCACAGCTCCCGCTATGGATATTAACAGCACACAGTGGTCACCTGAGTGTTGTGAGTGACCTACTTGATTAATGGATGTGATCAGTGCCGTTTGGTGGCATGATGGTGTCACGATTCCTGACTGTTGTTCTCACAAACCACGCAAGTCTAAACATATTTAACTAGGTTCATTTATCCATGTAGCAAATTATCTCCAGCCCATATTAAACCATAAGACAGAGAAAGGGAGACAAAATCAATAAAGGGTTTGTTTAAAGGCCTCTGGGCCTCTGCATCAAACCCGAATCCTGTTTAAGTGCTGACTGAAATGTCTTCAGAGCATGTGGAGCTGAAGCTGACATCAAAGTCTTGTTTACTATCTTGGCATCAGATATTTCAAGATGTAAAACTGTCCTAACTTTAGATTTGATTTGATTTAGATGGTTTTATTTATTAAAACAACTTTTTTTTGATGAAAGGATTCATATTTTGTGGATTAATGTATAAAAAATTTACTGTTTGGGAACCATCACCAAAGGTTAGATGTCACACTGGCACAAATATTTCAAGTTTTCAGATGACATCAACACCTCATGGCCAGTGATGCGTCAAAAAGGAGCAACACAACTGCAAATATCAGAGATGAAAGGTGTGTTTACAAAAGTCCAAAGAAGTCATGGTAGCAAGTAATTATTAGGCCAAATGACCTTTTTACAGTTACTTTATCATCTGTAACTTTACCAACACATTAATATGTAGAAAATCCTTTTAATGCAAATGGTAATGTTAAATATAAAATGATTCTATATGTGTTTAAAATCTTACATTTCTTGATAGTATCAGCGCTGCTGGTGGAGCAAAACGTTTTGCTCTAAAACACAGAAGAGTATAAGTACTTCAGTACAGTACAAGAGTAAATGCACTCAGCAACTTTGCATCAGTGCCAGTCAGGCTGGGTTAAAGCATATTAAACAACAGAAACATCTATAGGCAGAGCGATGGGATTTCACTCTGTGCCAGAGACTAAAATCTCTGTGTTGTTAACATTTACAGCTCCGGTTCCCGAGGGAGAGGAGTGATCATCAGTGAAATCACCCTCATAGATTTGAAAACTGGGACATCTACTGTAGGCCACGATTCCTGCAGTTTCACTCCCTCTCATACCGCTGGTATTTGGATGTGCTGCGGACGGATGTTCGAACACTGTGTTTGGCTGGCTCTGCTCTGCTATACGACGATCCAAACAGTTGTCACCGAGACAGAACAAAAGCTGCAGAAGGAAATTTGCATCCTAATGTGTCTAATGTCTCGTGTTTGTTGTGTCCCTGATGAGACGCCCAAAAAAAAAGAGAGAGAGAGAGAGTGAGAAAAAAAATAGTGCTAATTTGTAATAGATATCAAAACTCCCAGCATTAAAAAGTTAATTACCACAGCAAATACAGGGAGTGATAAACGGGGGATAATGCCGTTTCTGCAGATGACTGTCGTTTCTGCCATCCAGAAAAATGATATTTAGTATCCAGCTGTACTTCTGGATGCAAGAAGAGGAGGAGGAGGAGGAGGAATTGGGGGAAAGGTACTTATAATTCAGAATATTTTTTCTGCAACTTAGCAAGTTTTTCATCTATCAGCAAGGCACATTAAATCCCAGCTGGTCAGATGCTAGACTCCTGATGCTCGGCTTTAGACATGAAACAAACTACTGCTGAAATGAAAGCAGTTCTCAGAGCTGTGGAAATTCGACTCCTACAAGAGTCTATTAAAAATACATGTTCAAATGAATCTTGGTGGTGATGACAAGTTTTACCATATTCTTTCTTGAACTTTTAATGTACCCAGCCACCACTTCAAAGGGGAAATTAAATATTAAGGCTATTATCTAAGCTGTTCCCAATATTATCAAGCTTAGGTTATTTATATAGTACAGTGATAATTACGTTATATAAGCCGGTTTTCATTTTGGAGCCAACATAATGATCAAGAGGTGGCTGGTTTGTAGTTTTACAACCCAAAATGAGTAACCTAATTCATATATTTGCTGCAGTAAACCCAACAAGATTATGTAGATTTACTATAGCGGTCCTAGGTGGATATTGTTCATGTAAATATATTTATAATTTATGACTGCAGGGAAGTAGATCTCTTTTAATAGAGTGAATGTGAGGAGCGGTTTAACATTTGGCAGAGGGCAGCACACAGTCAGCATCATTTTGAGCATCTGTATTACAAAAAAAAAAAAAGAAAAAGGAAAACAAAGAGTGAATGATTATCTGCTCTGATTGAGAGGAATCACTGCAAATCTGGTGCTTCCTAACCCAGATCACCACTGTTTACCCACCGGTGAGACAGTAAATACTCTGGCTGACATTTGAGGGAGGTTAGTGTGCTCAGAGAGCAAAGTGGAAGTGGAGGCTCAGATGAATTTGTCTGACAAATGCTCCTGGAGTATGTGTTGTCGACTGTGCTTCGGTGAGGCCCTGGACTGGGATTTGAGTCTGACTGAAGCCAAGCAAAGCATGCCAGATCACTAATTGCACAATTTAAAACCAAAGTCCCTGGCAGCTTGTCGTTTGAAATGGAGAGAAGAGCCATTAATCAGAGAGCTCAACATAGATCTGTGAGGCTCTCCACTGAGGAACCCCAGACGTACATGGCTGAATCTCAGTGTCAACAGCCAAAGCAAAGACAAAGTGATTGGCTGGCGGCTGGCGGCTGCTGTAATTGAGACGTTTTATGATCCGACACATGGACGTGATTGGATGATTGAGTCGCTGCGCATCAAATGTTGGTGCAGTGACAACGATTTTATTTTCGTTTAATTGTTCATATATGAGCAGGCAACTGTTGCTCACAGTTGGTGGTGACGGAGTTCACTGCTGCTCTCTGATGTCTGCTAAAGGCATCACACAACTGTCGGGCCGTTACACCATTTCTACTGTTATTTTAGTTTGGCCGCTCAGTAATTTTGTGTGAGTACCCACATTTGGAGCTGTTGTGGGACCCTTGGTGATGTGAAGACAGAGCCAGAAACCAAACCAGTTGCCTTACCATTAACGGCTAACATGCTCTTAGGCCTGACATTACATAAAGGCTCCATATAAAGCAGGTCTAGCTTCTATATTAATACTGTGAAGTGCTCAACTCACACAGCCTGTATTCAGAAACTGAACCTTACAACTAGCCGTCAGGACTTCCTGAACTTTGTGATGTCACAACAAAACAGTCATGAAGTCCTGCCCACCTGGACCCACTGTCCAACAATGCAGGATTTGGTTTCTCTGGCTCAATTAGCCAATCAGAAGAGAGGCTCAGAGCCTCCTCCAGCTGATTGGCTGACACTGACCTGTTGTTACCAGAGCTCCAGAGGGAAGCTGTGAGAGGAGATGTAAAACTACACTGAGACGTTTATTGGTTCTTAAAAACACAACCTATCTTCTGGTGGAATCAACACTTCCAATAAAAGTGCAGAAGTGTAAAGTCTGAACCTATAAACATCAGGTTTTAGGATTCTCTCTCTAAAAAAAAAAAAAAGTTTAATTAAACTGAAGAAGCAAATTCTGACCTCTACAAAACACTCCCTGATTCTATTATTTTTCCACAGTTCTCCAGAACTCAATAAAGATTTTCCTAAGGCCTCGACATGTTTTTCTCTTGTTAACACTTGTTAATGTTGTTTTTCTAGGACCACGTACAAAATGTTTAGTTTTGTGTACAGACACGACTGAAAAAACGAATGCAGTGAGTGTTTGAGAGAAGCTGCGAGATCCGGTGACCTATTTAAAAAAAAAAAAAAAAAAAAACAAGTCATGAGAGAATTCAGACTCCTCTTGACGAGATCTCTTTATAATCTTTGATACCGCGAAAAAATTTCAGAGCCAGTGAGAAACTTGTTTTTAATTAAAACACGCAAAGAACCTTTTAATCCTCTAACAACCGGGTCTGAGAACTCTTCAGAAGGGAGCCACAATAAGACAGACACACTTCAGTCTTCATAATAAAGTGCTGGTACAATGTAACTCTGTGGGGCATTGAATTCTCTATTTCCTGTTACAGCTTTGTTACAGGTTCAGGCAATTCTCCACTGGCTGTTGGGAGGAGCTGTAAACATTATTACTGTAGTTTGGTGAGAACATTAGCGGAGAGGAAACTTACTCATCGCCCCAGTGACATGAAACTGTTTTTTTGTTTTTTGTTTCTTTTAAGTTCCAGCCTTACAGGAGAACACATACACACCATCAGGGAGACAGATGGAGGAATGGGCGGAGCTGGAGATACAAACTCACACACACACGGTTGCATGAAGTAAGAAGAAGAAGAAGAAGAAGAAGAAGAAGAAGAAGAAGAAGAAGAAGAAGAAGAAGAAGAAGAAAATAAAATAAAAAAAACACTGCCCTGAAGTCAATTCCACACTCAAGCAACATCCGTCTCTGATCTGGGAGCATTCTTGCAGCGGTGGCACAACAAGAGTGATGCGGCACTGAGGGCCATGAATTAAAAAGTCAATATGTAAAACCATAGAGGGACGCCATTTTGAAAAAGCGTTCCATCAATGGAAATCATATTAACATGATAAAGGGCAGATTGGGAGGCGAGGGCATTGATTCAGATGCTGCTGCCGTGGCCCTGCCATGTCCACCTGGAACATGTTAATGAATCGTGCTGCAAAAGCAGAGGTGGGGCGGTTTGATGGAGGTGAGGTGCGTCTGAGTGTGAAGGGTGAGGTGAGGTGGTGGTGGGGGGTGGGGGTGGTATAAGAAGGGAGGGACTGGCTTTAAAGCAACAGGAGGTGGCTTGGGAGTAGCTCAGCAGCACCCTGGTCAGCTGCGCCTCTGGGTGTCACATCAGTCGGTGTCTGAGCATCACTTCTGGATTGTTTTCAGAAGATGAAGTTTGGAGGAGGATGGGATAGGTGGCTGACTTGCAGAGGAGTTTCTTTTTTTTTTGTGGAGGGGGGATGGGCAAGTTGGGAGTGGATCCAATTAGAGTGAAGCCTGGGAGAGAAAGATGGAACACTCTAACACCACCCACAGACCCAAAGTGCAAGAGCAGAGAGAGCAGAGGTTTCACCCCCTGTTGACCATGACTACAGACACATTGCCTGGGGGAGGGAGCATCCAAGGCTTCACATATGCACACACACACACAGACACAGACACAGACACAGACACACACACACACACACATATATATAGAAAGAGAGAGAGTGACATGAAAGCAACAAGGCAGTGCTGCCAGGCCAAACAGATGAATTACTTATCAAAGACACGCACAGCAGACCGGCTATGAGGCTGCAACACACAGACAGCTGGGGCATTATCAATTCACCTTCAATTAGCTGTCCTTGGCACTGGCTGCCAACGGGACCTGGAGTATCAGTACATTCACAACGCATAAGCTCATTCAACAAAAAAACGCACCGAGGATCAGGTGGATCCTTTTGAGGAATTCAATTA
>OMNW01000718.1:10812-22926 GCA_900303245.1 Selene dorsalis | reverse complement strand
CAGAAATTATTTTACCTTCTTCACTTTTAGATAAGCGCTCAAATTAGGTGCTTTTGCCGAGAGCAGTTTGGTCCTTAGTACAGCTGCCTAATCTTGTCTCTTGTCAGGAAAAGTAGAAGTTGAGCCCCGGGGATAGCGGAGCTTTAACCTCAAGGGCAACAACCCTTTTTTGGGTTTGGGTTGCATATCACAGCGGATAAAATTGTGTCCAATATCATTTCAGAATTTTGTCTCGGACTTAAATTAGACACTTGTAATCACAGCTCCGACACATTCTCCCCGCTTCCCGGTGGCTCCCAGCAAACCATTTGCACTCCTAAAACAGGTCTGGGGGGCTGATGTAGTCGCAGGTCAAGGGGGTGCGATACGTGATGAGCAAGGGGAAAAAAAGTGCTGTGGAATTCAGCACTTCCCTCAATACTCCAGCCGTCATACAAAGGACACGCCGCGCATCGAGTCGAGACAGTCACGCACACACATAACAGCACACACTTGCACACGGAGGCTCCCGATGGAATGTGTGACCCTTAACCCCGATACTTCCAGACAGTAATTAAAGGCAGACAGTGTATTATGTGACAGTGTGCAGTTGGTCAGATGAAGATAGAGAGATACGGGGTAAGGGGGCCTTGGGGACCGATGTGGTGTCCAAAATAGACCTTGGAGATTAGGGGCCATGCTGAAAAGAGCCCACACTTGTGCTGGAATGTCACAGCTTGCCATGATTTTGTATTAAGAGAGCCAGCATCCTTTTCCATAACGACTAAATTCCTGCGACCCTGGCGGCGAACAGGCAACTCCCATGAGCCGGCCCCTCCCTAAGAATGTGTTGCATTCCTACGGATTCACCTCAATTGGCTCTGAAGGCTTTCACTGACTGTCTGGTCAGGGATCAAGAATAGGTTAACACGCATGGAAGCTGTGAGTGCTTTCAACACATCTCTACTACTTATGTATAACTTTCTTATTTGTTTCATAGAAGCGTGCATTATTTCTTTTTTATTGTCCTACTTACACAACAGAGAGAAGATCCTGCCAGTAGACTTTGCCGTGCAAACCAGACCATTTTTGTATCGGGTCTCCCACTGTTGTGTAAGACAATGAGCTTCATTATAACAAAGTGCGTCATTATATCTTTAACTGTTCCTTTGACTCGTGTTTGCCAGCAGGCATTATTAAAACTCACAGCTGGGCATTTTATCATCTGTTTGGCAGACAAGGAGTCATTTTGGGCACATTGTTTCAGAGGGAGAAATGACGTGTGGCTCCTGTTGGAGGATAATACAGAACAGAATTGTACTGGCACCGGGGAGTGTGGTTAACTTCTGAGTCATGCTGCAGATTTGGAGGATTAGCACAAGAACAATGAGAATCTTTCAGGGACTGAGATAAGCATATTGTGAAAGTAGATGGGCAGCGAACGTGCCAGAAACTTTTTTTTTTTCAGGACTGACAGATAAAAGACAAAGATTTGGTCTTAGAATTTGTGTGATGAGAAAAATTAATTAAACACTTAAATGTGTAAAATCCCTCTGAAGAAGAAAACATCTAATTTAAACTAACAATCTGATAAGGACATCAAAATTGTAGCTTCTGCAATCAAAGGAGAAGGCAGTAACATTTTTTTCCCCCGCATCATATGCAGTAGCGTTATGGACACTGCAGTATCTGGGTTCAGCTTAGATGAGACGAGGAGCAGACTTCCTGTCTCGCAATCCGCCGTGCACAGTATGCAGTAAAATACAACATCTGCAAGCCGCTACCTGGGAAATGATATTCATTACGCGTGAGCTCTTCCTGGCACCAAATGCATCTCTGTGTCTCACAAATTAACCGAGCGCCAGCCTACAGACTTGTTTTGACGCAATCTGTCATGCCAGCTTCATTTGCCCTGTTTAAAGCAGCAATTAGAAATTGGCTGCCCCGGCGAGGCCCTGGGGTAAGTCACACAGATACAGTTCTTGACCTTCGCACCCAGCTGATACTCAGTTGCCGGTGGCCTTGTTGATGATCAAGAGTGTTACATTTTTACACCCTGAAGGACGCTCAACATGTGAGTCCCTCAAGTGTAATCCAGTGATGCATTCTGCTTCATTACCATTTCAAAATGCAGAATTACCTGTCAGCGCTCTATTGGGAGCCAGCGTTGCCAGCACTCCCACACCCATAGTAACAAAGGGTACTGCCTCTTAACACATAGATTGTCATTAAACGAAACTGGAGCTATTTGTAGGTTCATTAATTACACCCTTTCACACACCACTTCCCTCTCCCTGGAACAAAGGGAAGGTGAACGAGGACTTCCATTTTTGCTGTACATCAATGTCAGATTACAGCCATCCTGCCTTCAACTTGCTTCCCCTCGCTCTCTCTCTGTGTGTGCCCTGGAGATATGCGCTTAATTATAATGAAGTGGGGGGAAAAAAGTGACATTGATGTCAGTGTGTACACACTGTCACCTCAAACTTTATGCAAGAGTCACAGCCGTGAAATTGGGGAGCGATGTGTGAAGGGGGGGGGACTGGCTCGGAATTTTTATGACAATCCCGTCATTCTCCTGAAGTCTGTAAAAGGAGGTCTGAGGTGTCATCCACCATGTTGTCCATTTCCCTCAAAGGACTGAATGAGGGTCATGTTTGTTTGGAGTCATCATTCCCGTATTGTTTGGCTCTAATGAGTAACTGGAACACATCTGGTTGTTTGCCATGGAATGTGATACATCATTGTATATTAGACTCTACCGAGGACAAAACACTGTACAGTAAAGCTGAATGAAAATGGAGGGGAGGAGGACAGCGTCTCCCAACCCTTCATAAACAAAAGCTAATGAGCCACTGTGAGTCGACTCTCAAACAGCAACCTCCCAGCTTTGTGTCTGTGCTGAGATCGACTGGGTGCAGCTTCTGTTACAGTGGGGGAAAAAGAAAGTGCATGGCGCCACGCGCTGCACACGGGAGCGAGCATCTCCGCATCAATCTACCTCTCCGCATATGTTGAAATCAGAATGTAATTTGCCATGACAAATCTGTCAAGTTTAAGATCTTAATTAAAAGAATAAATCATAATGCCCCTACGTGTCACACTCTCTATTACCACTCGTATCCGCCCTCCTGTGTGACGAATCACAAAGCCAACAAAGCTAATGAAAGTATATCAAACTCCATCCCCTTGTTGAATGAGACAAATTTGATCAGTATCTCTGAACACACAACAGCTGTTTAAATACATTTCTGAGGTGTCATGGCCACTTAATAGAAATTGTGAAAGACAGGCGCCAGCGGAATGAGCGAAAGTTGTTAAAATCTGTATAATCTTTGCACTGATAATAGGTGCTTTACTTTATCATAAACAAACGGAGTGTTGCAGAGGTCTTCACCCCCGATGCATTATGGGTGAAGTGCTGTGCCGGAGTAATGAACTTCACCGTGTCTATATCTGATAAGAACTGTGGTTTTACACTCGATTTATGGCTGTATTAATCTGTGAGCCTTGTATTTCTCCAGCCTTGTTAAAGCTCGTAGAGTTATCTCCTCGGTGCAGATGTGCATTTAAATGGTTCTTGATCGGTCTTCTCTCAAGTTAAAGAACAAATTATCACATCAAGCTGTTACGTAACATTTTTCACGACCTGTGGCCGAGCAACCGAATGCTTCTATTCTTATTCAAATTCACTTCATACCTAAATATTTACTCACACTGGCATGTTGTGGGAGATAAATGGCCATAACCAGAGAGCACACTCATTATGTATGCTCTAATTAAATGATAGTTTATCAGGAAGCACGGTTATACCCTCTGATGTGAAAATTGAAAATGACGAGAAAAATTGCCACGCTGTTGTCTCTCTCTCTCTCTCTCTTTTGCCGCCGCCGCCAAGCAGACCAACGGATGGGTCTCAAAACTGCAAAACACAATACAACTTGGATGATTATGGGCCACTGGTTCGCCGCCAATAATGAGCTTTATTCATGGAGCACTTTTTCAGCAAAGCTCGAGAAGTGTTTCACAGTCGATTGAGACAGCATGAAACACCAAAACAGAAACTTAACACAACCGCTATAAAATTTCACAAAAGGAAATCCAGTCTTTTTAAAAAAAGAAAGAAAAAAAAAACTGAGATGGCATTTAAAAAAAAAGATTCAGTGTTTCATCCTCTGATCTCCCCTGGGAGGTTGCTCTCAAGTCTTGCTGCTTTGGTAGCAAAAGCAGGGGTCACTTTTATTCTCCCGGCCGAGATGTTTGAATGACCACTACGGCCCCGTCTGACGGTCTGTGTGTGAGGAGCTGTGGATCGGATCATATCGAGTTCAACATCCAGTCATAAAGCTCGGGGGATAAAGCCAGCTCTTCTTTGAAAGTCAGTCAGTAAAGAATCAGTAAAATGTTAGAAAAATCTGCCCTGAAACTGACGGGTGACCAGGAGAGAGATGGGAAGGATTATCAAACTGATATCATCCAGTTTCTTTGCAGCAGTTTATACTTTCAGATGCTCTTTGAATAGCTTCAACCGGCTCTTTGCTTCTGACAAAAACAAACAAAAAACTGTTTTAACTTCCACACTTTACAAAGTTGTGTCCAAATAAAAGTCTATGAAATACCAAAACTCTGTATGTTTATCCGCTTACACTAACGCTTCCTCTTCAAGAGACACGATGAAGACGTTTGGTAACTAAGATCTGGATCACTTCACCATCAATGAACTGATTCCTTTTGCATCACTTCATCTAAATCCTATTCAAGCAGATTCCTAAACACTTAAAGAAAGTGCTTTGCATTTTCCATATTGTTTAAGTTGACTTAACGATTACATTTAGCAAACTAAATCGTGCTTGAAATTGATGTGCAAAATTGATGCTGCTTGCATCCACAGACCGGACACCACAGGCGGCAGTTAAACGTATATACTTCACAAAACTTCAGAAGCACTGAAACAACTTGAGTGTTAAAGTGACACAGGATTACAGGCTGTTGACTATCAAGAAGTCTCCAACACTTGAATTTGAACAATTAAGTAGTTAAGTCGGAGACATTTACGTCAAGGACTCGAGACGTTTCAAAGAATTGAGGCAGCACCAAGGATTCTGCTGGGTGAACTGAACCCCCTGGCACGTAATGCTTCAGAATCAATAGAGAATAACAATGGAGCAACAGCACCGAAGCCTAAATCACATAAGGAAGAGGTGTGGGCGGCTGAGGGAGCTGCAGTATTGGTTTCAAGAATCAGCAGCGTCAGTGAGAGCTGGAGGATCATAAAGTCCAAGTAGTCAGCTGGTAGTGTGCGACGAATGATACTGAACATTGATGACACTGATGAGTGTCGAGAGTGACTTCAGTTTTCAGCCTGAGCTGAGGCAAAGCTCCATTAATACAGAATTTCAAAAACGAGAGCGAAAAAAAAAAGAAGCTGTTTGATGTTTGACTGTGGAGCGTGGAAGCCTTAATCTTTACCTCCAGATCAGCTCATTTTTAAACCCAACATCAGCCATAATGTGACCTTATTTCTAACTCTAACCCAAGTGTGCTCCCTTCACTGCATATCACCTGGAGCCCCGCTGTATAGGGCGTCGAGAGAAATTGAAAGTATCACCGCTCGACATCCCAAATAAATGCGACCGGTCCGTGACACACGACCTGGATGTTGGTGCAGACTCACACGTGCAGAAGCGTCTGTCTCTTGGGCCGTCTGGTCTCATTTTCCCGTCGGGACCTGTGCAACCCCTTCATGCCTGCTTTAGCCACGCGTCTTCTGCCAGCAATTTTCAACTTTGATCTGTGCTATCTGGCTCTCATCTTGTGAGGTGTGTCTGGGCCGGTGATTGAAGGTGACGGGGTGAATATTAGAGAGTGACATTTCTCTGTCGTCTGACATCACAGGCTGCACATATCAGTGTTGCCCCTACAGGTGGCGTGTCCTGTGCAGCACTGCATTACTCTTCACAGACCCTGAGGGAGGATGTGGAGGTTTTTCTGGAGGTGATTTTTTTTTTCAGTTGCGATTAATTATTGATTAAGTGATTAATGATTCAGGCCGTAAAATGTCAAAAAATGTTAAAATATCAACAGTTCCTCACATCCAAAAGGCCGGAGCCAACGAAGGGTTTGAGGCACTTTCGACGAATGAATGACAAAGAAGGATATTTGCTTATTAACTTTCCATTTGAACGACAAATTGATTAGTGCTGAAATGATCAGACAATTAAAGATTATTACTTTACATTACACATGTGGACAGTCAGCTGCACCTCTTCTGTGCTCATCAGCTTGATAAACTGGATTGATGAGAGTGTAGCTCGGTGAACATGCAATAATTATTTGTAGATGAATTATACATGAATATCTGCGGTTTGTGTTTCTGAACATAGCAAGATGTTTTACAGTCGCTCAGAAAAATTGGTTTAAATGGCTTTAATTGAATTTGTCTCCCCACAGAGTTTCAGTTAATGCTTTCTTTTTGGTGTTTTGTCCCTCGCTGATTGGACTTTGGAGAAATTAAACTGGTTTGACACCTGCAACTGGCAAACTTTAGCGCTCGAAATGAAGAAGCCCCAGTCTCAGATATGAGACTGGGGTTTTAGTCAGCTTTAGCACGGCTTAATGAGGCCTACACCAGAGCCATTTCTCTTGTCACCTTTATCTAGCAAAACGAACACATTATATCTTTGACCATGGCTGCCGCCTCTTTTTCTCCTCCTTTTAATCTCACACTAAACTGAAACTGACCCTCCCAGGCTTTCCTCTGCTTGAGGATTCAGATTCGTGTCTTGTCATCTAAAATGGAGATGTATGGGCTTGTGCCGGCTGCCTCGATTGAGCCTTGACGTGCAGCAGGGTCTCAGGTGTCAGGAGCCATTTCCCGGCCAGGGTCCCGACCAGAACGAGATTAGGTCCATTTATCTGATTCCAGATTGCGCTAAACCTATTTCAACTGTCATTTACTCTCATTAGTCCTACATCTGTTTTCTTTCATGCTGGGCCTGTGGCTGTGGTTCTGTGTGTGTGTGTGTGTGTTTGTTTGTTTGTGTGCCTGTGTCTGTGTGTGAATGAGTGATTGAATAATACTGAGATCACCAGAGCCGTATGAACATATACAATAAGACTAATTTGCCTTTCATATTCTCCTTATGATAAAGTCAAGGATGACATTAATTGTAGTAATTACTGACTTCTGTTTGATGCCATTAAAAAAAGTAAATTTGAAGAGCTTTGCAAAACATGCAGGAACTAAAGAACGCTTTGGTGTAAAAAAAACGTTTTTGTGCACTGTGAAGTAGCAGTCAATATTGTGCTATAGTTGGTGTCCTAGTCTTCTTAGATGTCACCTCTCTGGTCCATCTTTCTGCTTCTTTTGTCATTTGCTGAGCGACCAGAGCACTCATGGGTCGTGAAGTGAAAAACTGACACATGATTGCACCTGAGTGGAAAGTTTGTGTTTTGACCTAGCAATTCAAACACGGCAACGGCATCGTTTCTGCACCAGTGAGTCTTTTGGAAGCAGGGCAAATTGAAGTGAAAACCCCAAAGATACCCCTCACATTACTGCCTCACTTGGTATCCAAAATATAATAGAATACATTGGGAATCACATTGATTTCTTCAGCTGTGCCAGAATTGTTGAGCAGTGAAATTCAATTTTGTGAGGAATGAAACCTCCTTACTGTTGTGTTGGATTTTCTTTTAAAAGATTACAATGACTGAGGCTTTTACAAATGACTCTGGATTGGTTTCCACTCCGTAAAGTGGTATTGAACTTCTTTGTTTATTCTGTCACATCCTGTCAGGCTGAATTAGCCTTACACTTGATGATTGTTCTCAATCCGCATCTAACTCCAATGCTAATGGTAAACAGCCATTGTCTCTCAGCTGCTTGTCTCCCATACAGTCACTGCTGATGGGTAACATTTTGATTAATCTGACAGGACTAAGCTACCTCTCAGAAGATTATAGAATTATCTGTTTCAACCCGGCAATTACCTTTCCCTGTGGATGACGCAACCCAGGGAGGCTGCCAGAAAAATCGTTGTTTATTCAAACCAGGTTGCATATGCTGCTGGCAAACAGCCCGATAATCTGCTAGTGTGAGCAAGACGCAAACAAATGGACCTCACGGGAGCAACTGTAGCAGATCTGATGTTTATACAAGTTGATGAATATAGATCAGCGAGAGTGAACTTGTAAGGAAGGGAGAGAGGAGGTAATGAGGTTACAGGTGTTAGGGTCATTGTTTCTAATTTGTGCGTAGACATGAGGTTTTTCTAGATGTCTGGAGAATGTTAAGAGTCCTTGTCTCATTTCTACTCTCACAGGTGTGTGTGCTGTGGGTGGCCCTTCTCTCTGCAGCCAAAGCACACTAATCAACCCGGTTACCAGACAGGTGACAATATTTAATTTTATATCGATCTATCTCCTGCTAAAAAAAAAAAAAACTGCAAGATGTTGAGGGTGCATAAAGTTACTGTCCAAGAAGAGAACAGAAGGGCAGTCAGAGCTGATCTGAGATGTAATATAACAGGATAATGAAACCCCGTCCAAAATACAGTGGAGAAAAGCAGATTTAAAGAGAGAGAGAGAGAGAGAGAGAGAGAGCTCTGGCAATGACATGACACACTAGCAATTAAAAAGAAGCTACAATGGAAAAGCATCAGCACTTGTCATTTTTCTTGCACTTCAGAGTTCAGTGTTTACTCACAAAAAAGCAACACAGTTTGCGCCCTGTCATCAAAGCTCAGAGTAAACTCACTGAGAGCCACTTTGCCATTAGACTTATCGACACACTGACTGGAGCCCCACTCCAGTACGAGGGTGTTTTAAGGTGTCGGGTTCAGGAAACCACAAGATTGATTTACATCTCACCCTCCAGGAGAAGCTGTCTCCTCAAGGTGTCCCAAGCAAAGGAAAATGTAGGGACAGATGACATGAAGGAAATTTTAAATTAAACCCGAACTATTAGCATTACCATAAATGGTTGCATGATGTTTTAGCTCGTTGTAGTTTCCTGTCCCTGTCTCATCAACCCTGTTTGCAGCAGGAAGCATCAGGTTCTGAAGCTCGATCCCATCTTTGAGTGTCGTACCTCTTCTTTGCAATTTTACGGCTTGTTTCTTGTGTCTATACTGTTGTGCTGTCAGCTGTTTTACACACTTTAATTAGCATATAAAGAGAAGTAGAGAAATGCCCAATCCACTTTTTCACAGTTCGTGTTGACATCTTCAAATGTCTTCATTTGTCAAATCAATGGTCCAAAACCCAAAGACATTAAGTTTTTGTGTAAGACAAGAAAAACCTGAACATTTAATAAAAGCTGGAAAATGGCTGCTTTGAAAATGGCATTAACAATTATTCGGTTATTACAATAGTTGTGGATTAATTTTTCTATTTTTTTAATTATAGCAGCTCTTAGTGGATCTTGTAGAAGAGTTGTGGATGGAGGAATCAAAGAAACATTATTTTGTTTTTATTATTTTATTTATATTGAAAGCATATGCTTGACTCTGAGTTGTGCTGCTGAAAATCTTTTGCTGGCTGCGGCTCTGTGGATATGGGCAGAGCATCATGTTAATGTATTGTGCTGCATATTTCAACATGGCTGGCTGAGAGCCGCCTGGTGCTGTTGCCAGGATTGGTATTACTGTTGGTGGTTTCACAGAGAAATATACTGATACTGCAGGAGAATGATACCAGTATTGATTATGGTTAGAAGACTGAACTAGACTGTAATACAAGCTCCAGCATATAGCCATGGCCCAGTGTGTGATTACTGTACAGCAGTGGTGCAGATGAGACTTTGTTGGGGTTTTATTTTAAACAAAATGGGGAGCAGCAGGTGTGGTGGTGTAAATCAGAGCTGCTCCTCTCTGTTTGTTGTTTTCCCACTTTCAGGTGTACACTGACAGAGAGATAGTTTAGTGTTAAAGCAAATGTGTGTGGATTTGGTTTCATGCTGATTTAGCCTAATTCCCAGCTGCGAGTGGATGTCATTGCCTCACTTAGAAACCATTCATCTGGGAACTGAGATCCCAGAGCTTGCCAAAAGTCTTTAAAGACTTATTTTTATTTTCCTTTATACTTTCTGTTCAGAGGACAAATGAGCGTGTGCAGTTTTGAAACAAAACAAAACCACGAAGAGAAATGCGCTTGAGCTGTTCTGAAAAGAGGCGTCTACACATGAAACATGAGCATGGCTTTAACTCGTTCATTAAGCTTCATGAATCATGGTCATCTGTCCTAAGAAGATGGTGAGCATGAAGTCATTTTTGCACAGCACACCTACTCGTTTGCATGCCCCCTCCTCACTTCAGTGTCCAGTTTGAGCTTTAGCATCCTGCTCCACCCCCCAGGAGCCCCCCAGTCTGTCTCTGTAATGAGGACATTCTTCCTGTTGGAAGGTTAATGGCAGACAGAGAGAGGAACCTGACGAATCCAAAACCTCCTGACTCCTCAGGCAATTTCACACAGAATCTGTCTCTCTTTTTTTTTCACTGGAAGGAGAGTCCATTCACTGTGTGAATGAGTCAGGTAAATCCAATTCCAAAAGGCAATGGGATTTGAGATGAGGAGCAAATTGCACCAAGGTGATGCCGGACTGGTCAAGAGACCCTTGAGGAAAAAAAAAAATTTAGCTCGTTCCAACACAATAGAGGACACTGCTGTTATCTTTGCTGTTAGTCGTGTTTTTATAATTGATTTCCTCCTCCGGCACAATGGCTGGGCAATAATGAAAAGCCTGTCATTCCAGTTCCTTTGTGTTGTACGTTGATGAGGTCATTGGCTCAAGGTGGCCAGCATCCACAAACTGCATGATGCGCACGGAGAGTGGTCAAGGGTTTGAGAACATGCCCCTTCTCCAATGGGGAAAAGTGGTCTCAGGCTTCTGGACCCCCCTGTAAATCAAAACATGACTTGAGGACCGATCACTGGAGTAATGTCAAGGTACTGTGGTCCTGACGTCTCTCACCTGGCAGTCACACAGTAGTCGTGGAGGTTTTTGGCCTGCTCTGAAAATTGGTTTGAGTTTAAATCACCAGCTCAGTCCTTTGAAAGCAGGAAGAGATGGTTATAGTCATTAGTGAAACATAATAAGGCAGAGAGTGTTACAGGCCTGCAATGGCAATGCTGGCTAACACCTCAATTAAAGGAACAATGATAAGCTTAAGTTTGACTGAAGCAGCAATGGACATTAAGGATTTAATAATTAATTGTAGTTGAACTTATCTCAGAAAGAATGTATTGTAAACTCAGGCTTTCTGACAGACTAATGCATTTGATCAGAATATAATAATTAAAACAGCGGCACCGTAGATGGCAATTAGTAAATACTGCTTCATCTTCAACTCTCTGTATAAAGTTTTGTGACGTACTTTTATCCCCTAATTGCCTCAAGGCAACTTCTGGAAATCTGATTTAAGCAGTCGTTCTGAGAATCTATCAACTTAATACAACCTGTCACCTGCCAGATCACTTCAACAAGAGACGCCATTTGATGCGTTCACAAAGTTGGAGCTGAAGGTAACAAGGGCTTCTGCTGGGAGAGAGCACATTAATGATCAGTAATGCAGTTTTTCACCAGGACAGGAGACGTGACACAACCTACACAACAGAGACCTCATGGTGTTGTACAGCTTAAACTATGTCCACTTGTAAACTGGGCGCGGGGTAGCATGTTGCTGCTGGAAAAGCTGGAAGTTGGCAGAGCTGATTGTTTAATTCTTATCACATGACATGCGCTGCGCTTGCTGCATGCGTGTGACGCGTGTCTACATTAAAATTTTGGCACGCAAAAGATGCATCATCTGAACAGCCACATATACAGTAACAGATGCATGCTTATACAGAGTACGATGGTCGTCATGGATATACAGTAGTAAACAAAGATCAGACCAGAAGTACACTACTTCTATCCTATGATTGGTCAGTGCATTTCTAAAAGTTAAAATTCTATATCGGCGTGTGGCATAAAATGCAGTGTTTTTGTTGTGTATTCACATTTATGTATGGACAGAGATTTCTTTTTTTTTATGTGCTGGTGTGGATGTGAGGTTGTTGTTTTTTTTAATGGAGACTCTTTTTTTCTTTTTTCTTTTTTTTTTTTTTTTTTTACAGTGCCCTTTTTTTTTTTTT
>OMNW01000715.1:9734-23860 GCA_900303245.1 Selene dorsalis | reverse complement strand
TTATTTATTTATTATAGATATTTTTGAAAATAAAGTGAGTTAAAGAATAAGAATAACTTTATTCATCCCCAAAGGGAAATTAAAAGAAGTCTGTAAACTCATCTTTGTAGGCTACATATAAGTGTAAAAACTGCTTCATGTGTGGTCATTTGTCTTAAAGATGCAACATCGTGGTAAATAATGAACTGAACTTTTTTCTTTACTTGTTAAATAACTGATAGCATAAACATACCACATGTCTTTTAACTCTTAAATAACGCATCTATCGACCTGCTGTTCACAAGAAGTATATTAAGAAAACTTGAGGTTATATAAGAAATCTTGAGGGAAACGTCACAGCTGATGACTAATTATCTTAAATTTAAATCTGATTTTTTTGTGCCAGTTAATTCCTGTCAGACTACCCCGACACCGGGCAGCCATCACTTTCTGATCATAGGGGACCTTTTGACCTCACTCACAGTCTGTCTGCCTTTTCTAACCTCTCGACGACCTCGGGAACACTTCCTGTGTGGAGGGAAAGCATATGCACAGGCAGATGGCAGAGATGGCTCGTTTCATCCTTCAGTGTGTGTTTAAGAGAAAGCCACAGACAGAGGAGGCTGTATAGCTTCCGGAGGATAAACATCAGCTTTCTCATGAGAACGTTTTTAACCGCTCAGATCTCCTCTCTCTCTCTCTCGTTGTCTGTGTGTGTGCGTGCTTGTTTTCTATATTCCTCTATAGGCTGAACAACAGTAGTCCACCATATTTAAGGGCTTAATCCTTTACCCTTGACTCTTTGACCCTTAACCTTAACCTTTGAAGAATTGGTTTTGGTCCTGGGGTAAAGGTCTGAGGAATGCATGTCAATTACTGGTCCTCACGAGTATAATTAATCAAGGACTTGTGTTTGCGTGCGTTCATGCATACATGTGTTCTGGGTACATAGACAATATTGTGAGTTAAGCAAGACATACAGATGTTATCTAAAAGGGGCAGTGACACGTGTAATTTCATTTAGTGACCCCGGTTATTTTGTTTTCTAAGCTCCTCCATTCAAAACTTTGTTTGTTGCCACTGTGAAAAGATGTAGCCAATCACAACACGAGACCGATCACAACACGAGCAACGAAGCAAATCCACAATTAATAGTTTCAAGGTGCTACACTATAGTACCACCTACCTGCCAGCTTTTTGTAAAGATAGTCAACTTTGTTGTATTCACACATGTGAATAGTTAAGAATCAAAAGAAAATCACCCTGACTTGAACAAGTCAAATGTTTTTTTAACATGTAATTTAATGCTACGTTGAAAAAAATTGGAAGAAAAACAACAACCCAGCTGTTTCTCTGTTAAACCTGCTATTGTCTCTTTCACCAGACATGACATGGAGTTACTTCTTTTTTTTTTAAGTTGAAGCTACATCGCCATCTAGAGGACATGAACGTGTACTGCAGTAGTGACTTCATGACTTTTTGTTTGTGATGGATGAAAAACTATAAATCTTTAACTGGCATGTCATTATTTTTATTATTGATGTTGTTGTTATTATTATTATTGTAATATTCACTGATTGGTGATGTAATAATAAAGATGCATAAATAAGAATACATGAAATAGTTACAGAAAAAAAGAAACTAAACAAACTTCAGCTAATCACTCTCTGATCACTCTCTAATTTGTTACACAGTAGATTCTTGTTGAACAGCAGATTAGATGGTGTATAACACGGAATTAAAATGTAGAGTAGGTCACAAGTCATCACGACTCAGCAGGTCGTACCCTCGTAGACGAGGTATGTGAATCTGTGGAGCCTCAGGAGCAGGGTGCTTCTGTGGGCTGTGTAACTGAGGTGCTGACAATATTACAGCAGGTAAAGCTGCTTCTCCAATGAAGACACAGCAGAAGCTGATTTATATATTCAGAAGTGGATTTGTTCTCACACAAAGATGAAGTAAAAATGGGTTTCAGATGAAAACCACAGTCAGCCTGCCGGTCAGTCTGACCGTCCATCCAGTTTACTCTTTGTTGAGTTTCAGTAACTTCAGAGAACAGAACAACATTGTCTCTTGGTTAATGTTTCTCTTCGTTGAGGGGCGAAACTCAAACAGCTCTATTGAAACTAATCTAGTCAAAGTAAAACTGTTGTCTAGATGATTGATGTGTCTTCACTAATGTTCTCCCTCTGTTACGGTTTACAAAGTCCATTAACTGTGTCATCAGTGCTCTCATGGGAATATGATTCTTTGTTTTCCTGCTTGTTGATCAAGTATTATGTATTATGTACTGTATATACTTTTACTTATCTTTTACAGGGGTGAAACGACAGAGCACATCTGGGAAACTGCAGTTCGAATGATAATGCTTCGTCTTCTCAGTGCTAATATCTCCATGAATGGTGGTTAAATCCAGGGCCATGATCATCAAACCTGTGCACACACATGCACAAAGTTGGAGAGGACAGCTGTTCTGTGATGTGTTGGATCTGCAAAGGAAATATTACGTGTTGAAAATTGTATTTTCATTAAGAAGCAAAAGCAAAACATGGGATCGTGATACAGACAGATGTTTCTGTTGACACTCAGGGAGGAGAAAGTTACTCCACAGATGCATTTCATTCCCTCAGTCTCCTTTAATTATCGGATTTGCATCAAGAGTTGTTGGAGTTTTTAAAAACTAGATGTCCCTGATTATTTCAAGTCTTCATGACCTTACAAAACAAATACATTGATGAAGGTGATGAAGATGTTTTTCCTCTCTGTCAGGTCCCATGTGATGATGGAGCTGCTGCTGAACCTGTTGACCTTATAGTAATACGTAAGCTTCTTAACTTGTGCCTTGTAATGTGTTACAGTTTTTACCGAGTCCAAAGGTGATGCAGAGATAAATGTATGAGATGAGCCTCAATTCAGCCACAGATGCATCGAGGTGAACGTAGATCTTTGCAGGGAACAGCTCCGGACGGTGCAGCTACACAGGTGAGCCTCTTCAATCATCCTGGTCATTGATCCAAACTTGTTTTATTCCATGTGTTGTAGAAATAGAGAAACACACAGAACCATGTAGCAGTCTAGTAGTCTCTGACCTGAGCCTGCGGTTCATACCCCCTTCGATTTCTTGAAAATCACAGGACAGGATATGTCCAGGAGATAAAGCTGTCATGGTATAATAGATAACAAAGGTTTCACAGATGCTCCTTCATGCGTTTTAGATACAGCATATTTCACAGGGTTGTCATGTGTGCATCCTGTCGTCAACACTACAATCATGTGTGGTGTCAGGTCAGGGCTCAGCTCAGTACTTATCAGTTTCACACTAGCTTTCGAACAAATCAAAGACAACAAAGAAAACTTCCACAATTTCCACCACACGCGTTTTACCTCTAAGAATATTTTTATTTACCTTTGAGGATGAAGTTCGAGAGTATCCTGGAGGAAATCAATGGTTTTGGGCCTTTCCAAATCTTCATCATCGTCCTGCTCTGCAGCCCTCGAATAGTTCTCCCCTGTCACTTCTTACTGAACAACTTCATCGCCGCTGTGCCTCCTCACCGCTGTGCCGTCAGCACCCTGGATGATGGAGGACTCTTCACAAATTTGACCCATCAACAGAGACTGACCGTCAGCGTTCCCCTGCAAGAAGATGGAGTTCCAAGATCCTGTGAGATGTTTGCAGAGCCACAGTTTCAGCTCTTGTACAATGACTCCAGCAACGGCACTGAGCTGCCCACGGTTCAGTGTCAGAGTGGATGGGTTTATGACAACTCCACCTTCACCTCCACCCTGGCAACAGAGGCAAGTAAAGCCATTGATATATATGTATATATATATAGTTAAATAATAACAACTCTTAAGTTAAATGGAAAATGAATTCAACTTGAAGATAGAATAAAAATAATGAAGAAGAAGAAGGATGATGGTTTTACAAATGGGACAGAAGATGAAAGAAAATCAGTGTCACTGAACCTCAAACATTATAATATTTAGTATATACCTTAAAAAATGCACTGAGCTTGTAATGTTGAAAATGCATTTTGTATTTGAGCATACTTGAAATGTACTTTAGAATACTCCTCATTGTTTAAGATTAAGTATTTAAATAAAATGTAATATGGTTGATCTTTGTTTACTGCCGTCTGTTTAAAAAAAAGTCTATGTTCAACTAAAGCAGCATTTGAGACCGTGTTTGTGTTTAGTTTATGGCATTTTGTGTTTGGCATCTCTGGGCCACCATAAAAAAAAAGGACCTTCATCATTCATTGAGTTTCCTGATCTGCTTCTTCAGTGGGATCTTGTCTGTGACAGAAAAAGCCTGACAAAAACCACAGGTACCATCTTCTTCATGGGAGTGATGATGGGCGCTATAGCTTTTGGATTTCTCTGTGATAAGTATGTTTATAGAAACTAACAAATCTGTAACTTTTCCATGATAATCTTTTCCATGATAATGAACTGTATGTTATTTTTCTCAGGTATGGGAGGAGAAACACTCTCCTGGTCTCGTACATCATAACGACCGTGTTCGGCTTCTCCAGTGCTTTTGCAAACTCCTTCATCCTGTTCGCGGTGCTGAGATTTTTCACTGGCTTTGGACTGACTGGGATCAGCATCACTTCCAATGTTCTCAGTCAGTAACACATCAAAACTGCATGTGTAACCTAATCATCAGTAAATATCTAACCCGCCCAGTTTCATTGATTTTGACACATCTGTCTCACCTCGCAGGCATCGAGTGGGTGGACACAGATCATAGGTCATTTATTGGTGTGATTGGCAGCCTATCCTGGTCCGCAGGTAACATGCTGCTGGCCGGGTTCGCCTTGCTGGCGACTGACTGGCGGAAACTGATCATGACTGTTACAGCCCCTATGGGTCTTGCAGTTTTGACCTGGTGGTAAGTGAAGTGCACGCACCCATACAGACATGTAACACTGAACGAATGATGTCACCTAAAAGGAAATATGTTAGTATAATTCCTGCATTTCCTCTCACCTGGGTCACTCCGCTACTGAAGCAGTATGTTTTATCTCATTTCAATACTGCGGTTTGCACGTGCATGTGCATTCAGGCAGTTACTTGTAAACGTAGCTTCAGTAGTTTTATGGGCCTACACAGTCATCACCTCCACTGAATGTATCATCAGCTGCTATAAACTACATTTTAGCATTTAAGAATACCTGGTCATATTTGGTGAAAGTAACTCAAAGTTATGTAACACATTACAATTCAGAGACTATTGGAATGTAACTAATCAGCCTACTTTTAAATGACAGTCATTAATGATATGTAACGTATTGTATTTTGGATTCAACTTGCCCAACGCCGTGTGAATGTATATCTGCAGGTGGACTCCTGAGTCTGCACGATGGCTTCTAGCAAATGGTAAAGTGGAGAAAGCTCAGTTTTATCTTGACAAATGTGCAAAGTTCAACAAAAAAACAAAACCGTGCACCAACTTTAAACTGGAGGTAAGTGAAATGTCTGCTTAAGGCAATATATATTAAATTATTTTGTTATTTTATTACCATTTTTCCATTAACGGCAGATTTATGTTTATAGTATATCCTCTAAAATTTTACACTCTCCAACATACAGATGATGGAAAGGCAGGATAAGAATTACACTTACCTCGACCTGATCAAGACCCCAAAGATGAGACATTTAAGTCTTCTGACTGGGATTGTATGGTGGGTATCAACTCAGAAAATACCCAGGTCATCGAAATTTAAATTAGCTCTATGAATTTTTGTGCTTTAAATGATTTTTTTTGGATCATTCTTCCCTGCAGGTACGGAGTTGCCTCCACATATTATGGCATCAGCCTGAACATCAGCGGGTTCGGCCTGAACATGTTCCTCACTCACTTCATCTACGCAGCCATCGAAGTTCCCGCCAAACTGATGATCTACTGCTTCCTCAACATCGTCGGACGCAGGAGGTGTCAAGCAGGCACGCTGTTACTGACAGGAATCTGCATCGCCATTAACATCTTCATCCCTAAAGGTCAGAGTTCACCTCAGGGCAGAAATGACTGAAACACAGAACGAAGAGTTTGGACGCTGTGACAAATGTGATAAATGGAAACAGAACAAGACTTTTTGTTTATGGCTCATTTTTCAAAAGAAAATGATAATCATGACAAAAATGAATAACTTACCAAGCTGTAGTAGGTCATTTGTGTGGTGGAACATCTTCGCCGCACTCACAAAAAGAGGCTGTTGTTGTTGGTTTATTGTCATTGGGTCATTTTGTTTTAACACCTCCTCTTGGCATTTTGAGTTATAAAAATTACTATACATGGTCATTCAGGCTGCAGGACTTATCGTACTGTGTGTTGATGTGTCGTAGGTCTGTGGCATTTGCGTGCTGTTGTTGCTATTCTTGGAAAAGGCCTGTCGGAGGCTTCCTTCACAACTATCTACCTCTACACGACAGAGCTCTACCCCACAGTCGTCAGGTCAGTCACTGTCACACGACTGCATGTGCATGTGCATGTCATAATTCTGCTCCTCAGTTATGGTTGAACTTTACCCTCCAGCTGCTCATGTTACTTGTCCTGCTGGAGTTTATGATGATGGTAGAGGTAAAAAAAAATGTTATTACAGCATCATAGAATGATAACCCTAATCCATTTAAATAAAAAGTATATATAACATTACTTTGATGTGCACTTTTGTATGTACTTTTGTATTTTATTTGTTTGCTTTTTGATTAAAGCCAGTAATATCTTCACTCAAACTCTGATATAAATTCTTGAATCTTTAAACAGAGTAGAATCAATGGAGGGCCATGGTACAAGTCTGAACCTTTAGGAGACGTCTCATAGCGATTGTTACATAATGACTTAGTTTTTCTCTCACCAGACAAAACGGCCTGAGCTACACCAGCACCATCAGTCGTGTGGGAGTGTCGGTGGCTCCGCTCATCCTGCTGCTGGAGGACGTGTGGACTGTTCTCCCACAGATCATCATCTGCTCTGTGGCCATCATATCCGGCCTCGTGGCTCTGCTGCTCCCAGAGACTCTGGGCCGGAGGCTGCCAGAAACTATTGAGGACATTGAAAAAACAAGGTCAGTCAACCAACACGTGAAAGTCACATTTGTGTGAGATTTGGCAACTTTGTCGCCACTTGGTGGTAGAAGTGGGAATTACAGTTAGAAACATGAACAGAAACTCATTCAGACTTTTGCTAGTGATAAAAATGAATACATTAGGAACAAATTAAGTCACAATTGACTTCATTGACTTTCCCCCAGATACATTAGATTGAGTAAAAGCACCATCACTGACCATGTTGTATTGTCTGTGGTGCTTCAACTCATAAAATAATTACTCTATTGTTTTGTTTTATTTCAGCAAAAACGCCACCTCTTCTGACTGCGAGGAGGCCTTAGGGGTTTTCCTGGGGTCAAAGACCGCAACAGACACACAACAGCAGTTACCCAGCAAGTAGAGCGAGGACTTTTTAATGTGCTCTTACACATTGTAAACAGTAAAAAGAAGCTGCTATAATTAGGTTTGGCAGAAAACTCAGGTCAAAGTCTTTGCTTGTTTTCTATGTAAGCATCAAGAAACAATCACATATGATAGAGATATTTATTTATAAAATCTGAATAAATGACAACTCAACCTGTCCCATCTTACTACTTTTATTTGATCTGAATGACAAACACACCACTGACTCCGTTCTGTACTGCACCGTAATGATATGAGTCACTGGGTCAACTTAAAAACTGCTGCCAACATGAAAACACTGGACATTAAAGTACACAGAAAAATATGTAATATGATACATGTTCAAATAAAGTGCTTGTAGTGGAATAAAAAGAACAAAAGCGGCACATGCCACTGTAGGTGTTAGAGCTACAGCTGTGGTTTCCTGTCTGTGGGGTGTGCAGGTGGAGCGAGTCGGTCGACAAATTATTAGCAAAACAGTACAACCTTGGTACGGGCATAAAAAGTGAGCCACAGCAGCTACACACCTGGAAACCTGTGCCCCATGTCCTTGACTGGTCCTAGTCAAAGACACGGGGCATGCATGTGCTAGTGTCAACAGGAAGCTTAGTGTCTGCTTTGTAAATACTATGCAAAAGAGCTACAGCAAAGACTGTCACATTGACATACAGAATCATCCACGTTGCTTCCCAAAAGCAACTCCAAAGTCTTTAACTTAAAGTCCAGCAGCATTTTCAGAAGTCCCCCTTACTCAAAAACTCTGAAGTAAGCATGAATGGCTGGTTTAAACATAGCATATGCATAATTAAAACCACAAGGCCGTAGGTTCAAATGTCTCTGTCTCAGCATTAGCTTCAGTGTCTGACTGAGTTGACCCAAACAGACCAATAGGAGCGTTGGGGATCTTGTATTTTCTCCTCAAAGTCTCGTCTCCACAACTTCAGCCACAGTTTCCACAGTGGGTCTCATGCTCTCTTTCTGTTTTGCCTTTTGACAGCAGGGTAGTGCTCGCAGCACCTCTTTGGGCCCTTTGGTCATGAATAAATAGAGGAAGGGGTCCACAAGAGGGCTGAGGTAGAGTAACAGGTGGGACACCAGCCCCAGCAAGCGCACCACCTCCTTAAAGCACAGAGCCTCCAGGAGGACACTGAGGATGAAGGGGACGTAGAGGAAGGTGTAGTTAGCCCAGATGGCAACGATACCCCACACCGTCCTCCTTCTCTCTGTTGTCAGGGGGTTGGATCGGGAGCACATCAGGGCTCTCCAGGAGTCCACGGCGAAGAAGAGGAGGAAAGGGAAAGGGCTGAGCATCGCCACTGCAAACCAAAAGTTGTACTTAAGCAAAGCCAAGGCCAGGACGCCAAACGGAGCGGCCCAGGCGATCAGGACAACCGCTGCGGACTGACGGATAGCTCTGCAGCAGGTGAGACACTGTGGGTAGGCCACCAAGAGGTGACGCTCCTGGGCTATGAAGAACATGAGAGTGATGTTGGAGACGACTCCAAAATAGAAGATGAAGTTGGTGGCATCGGTGGAGAGGAAGGATCCACTGTCGGCCTCGTCCTGGTCATGGTTCACGGTGGGGCGACCAAAGAAACCGATGACGTCAGAAACCAGGAGAAAGATGACGTGCGTGGGAATTTTACCATCACCTACAACAGAGGACGTCAAGTTATTAACACTGATATTTCTCATTTCCTGTGCACCTATGTGTCTCTTTTTTTTTGCTGTCTTGGTGATCCTGAGATGATTATTAGGTTTTCTAGATGGTTGTCCTGAACACAATACCTCAGTAACACCTTCTTTAAAATTGGTTCACGCTCACTTAGACTCAGGGAGAAGCTGATTAGATTTCAGCTTAAAGACTTCAAGTTAGCAGTCAAGGTCACTGTGAGGTCAACAAGCTGGTTTTTGGTCATATAGCTCTTGTCAAGCAGCGAACAGCAACCCCACCCGCTCCCAGGAGGAAACCAAAGATCAAATGTCTAACAAGACACGTGCTCTGTTTTAATCATATTGTCTCATCCCTTAGTGTTTTTACATGTTCTATTACTGTCAGATCTTGTTGAATCAGTTTGATTTGGTGGTTGGTGTATATGTTACAGTTACTGGACACAGCGGGACAGAGAACAAACCTTTGGACAGATTCTTGAGGGTGTAAAGGGCCAGTCCAATCACAGGCAGCCCGACGCTGAAGGTCACCCAGCTGATCACCTTGGCCACCTGCGCAGTGGCAGCCGCGGAGGTGTTGCTGGTGACGTTGATAGGGACTGCGTTGCAGTCAGCCATAAGAGGCCACGCCATGGCTATTTATGTGTTCAGCTGTTTAGATTACCATGCAGATCCTCAGAGTGAGCTGCTCCACTGATGGTGTGGATGCAGTAGGTTGTAACGAGGACAGCGTGAGCCTAGTTACAGTCAAAACAAAGACCAGAGTCAGAACCGAAAGACCAACAGAGTCACTATACAACTGTACACATCTCAACTGCAGCTGCATGGGTTTCATCTATTATTTATGTATGAGTCAAGCCTGACAACACAATGCTCAATTATCTGTCACGCACGACATCTGATGTGTGACGCCTCACTCTTTAATCTGACACCTGTAAACTGTCCTCACTGTCCTCTCACTTCTGACACTGAGCTTCTTCACCCTGCCAAAATAAATGCACCTCCACCAATTCACATGGTCGTCTATAAATACATGAAATCAAAAAATAGCTGATCACGTCTACAGGCTTGACAGTACATCTGGATTTAGATATACTGTATTTTGGCAAGACTGTGTTATAGAGCAAGGATTAAAACTTTCAAAATAAGACTTCAGCACCAAATGGTCCATGTTTGTTCACTTGCAATTTGCATTTAAAATAATAATAATAATAATAATAATAATAATAATAATAATGACATAATTAGTTTAGCTTTTACAGTTTTTATCTTATTTTAAGTTTTCAAAGAATCTTAACCGTTATCTTACCTGTACTAAATGCTGAGTCACCGTCATCCATGAAAACCTCCTCAGTCGTCATCCCAACTTTTAAAAACAGCTGAAAGGTCTTGAAATAGTTTGACATCAGTGTTGAATCTTGTTCAAGTGTAGAGTTGGAGAGCACGAGTCTGCCATGAGTATGGCTGAAGACGTTTGAAGTCTAAGAAGGTTTGTCGTGTGATTACGTCCGGATCTTTGGTGTAACATGGCTCTTTCTGGGAGGCCTCTAATTTTTATAGCTGCAGTTTTGAGGCTTATCTCCAGAGAAGCTGCTTTGAATGAAGTTGAATGTACCTGAACATTCAACACTGGTTGAAACTGATCGCTCTGTGTTTTGTGATAATGCAGGAAGTGAATATTTGCATGAAAAGCCACATGAAGTCAATTGAAACTGCCTTTATCTTAACTTTATTCCTGTATATTTGTGCGGCTCTCCTCTTTGCCGTGTCTAACGCAAACAGACATCCAGGTTTTACCAAATTAAAATGGCCACAGGACAAAAAAAAACAGAGTAGGGAAACACTTCAAGTCATCTGTGACACTAGGATGCTGGTCTGTAATCTAAAGTACTTTGTAATCTGAAGAATGTGACAGTGGACTGAGAGAGACGTCTCACCGGTTAAGTATGGAGGGTGTCAGCTTCAGTGTCTGACAACTGAATCACCAACCACTGTTTCCTGTAGTGGAGCAGTGACTCATTGAGCAGGACCACTAACCCCAACTGCTCCGGTTAAGCTGCTCAATGATCTGCAGGTTGGACTGGAATTGGTTTTACTGGAAAGTTTCCAGGTGTGATGAAAAAGACAGCTGGGCCCACAGTAAAAAAAAACTTTCCTGAATCAACTAAGGTGAATTCACAGCTGTTTATCTTGTTGACAACGTGAGCAGTTTTAAACTACTATAACAGGAACGTAAACGGCGGAAAGAAAACATTAAGGACATACCAGACTATGAATACACCTGTAAATATATACGTACTGCTGTAAATCATTATAGATGATGTATGGACAACTCTGAAACTAGACAAAGCCATTTCTGCTGCAGTCACAGTGAGATTGCTGCTTCTGCACAAAAAGAAGCTGATTTGAAAGAACTCGGAGGCGGAAAAAAGGAGTTAAATACAGTCGACTGCAAACCGAAAAGGTTAACTGTGAGTCATGTGGGTTGAAAATACTTTGCTAATTCGGTTTCAGCATTTAGGGGAAACAGCTGAACATAAAAGTAACACTGAAGTATCCACACACACACAAAAAAACAAACTGCCTGACGTTTTTTATATGAGTTCAGCAGACTTATATATTTACTTAAGTTTTCTTAATTTGATTTTCTTATACTTAGAAACACCACAGTCGTAAGTGATACGTAAGTAGAGTGGACCATTGTGTGGTTGTATACCTCTGCAAACCAGCCAAGTTACAGGAAATGCATGGGCGTCTTATAGAGAGTTGTTGTCACTTCATCATTGTATGTTGTTAGGTGGATTAAAATTAAATCATGTCATTTTAAGGTGTGAATTATAAGCGAGCTGGGGCCATAAACATGTTTTGTGAAGTCACAGTGACCTTGACCTTGAACTTTGACCACCAAATTCTTCTCAGTGTTGGTTTACGATATTTGAGGAGGGCGTCACTGAGGTATTACACCCATGAAAATGGGACGGACAGACGAGCTGAAAACACAATGGCAGACACATAATGAGCCCCACACATCAGTCTAATGTGTCACTGTGATCCCGGGGCAGAGTGTATAGGTAATGAATGTAAATCAAGCGAAACTGTAAAAATCACTCTGACAGCGCTCGTACTGGGGTCATCAGCAGCCACTCGTTCTTTCAGCCGAGTACAAACACATCAGAGAATCGTCGACCCTCTGCTCCGTCGTTCACTCATCGAGCTCTGAGACAAAGGTTAAAATCCGTTGGGCTCCCCTTGGCTCTTTTCAGTCCATCTTTTTTACACATGACGTGTTCAGGTCTTGTTACGATTGACCTGTGGCCTGCAGGACGCTGTGAACAGAGCTATTGTTTCTGTGAGAAGGGCCGGCCGGGCATGTTGCTTTGCATTATGGGAAAGACAGCATGATTTTGCTGGTGGTGTTTTTAGAATAATCTGCTGATAAAATAAATCATGCCGAGTCTGTGTCCTGTTATGTTTTTCCTTTGGTCGTATTTCTTATGTTAACCGGTACCTTGTTTGATCATGCCAAGCTTATAAGCAGGGTCAGAGCCAGGACTGCAGAAACGCTGAGGTCATGTTACCACCGGTTTATTCACAGAGGGAATGATTACTGTGTGAAATGGTTGAAATAGCACTTTTTCACCACTTTGTTTATGTCTTTTTAAATTTTTTTTTTTTTTTTTGTATGTGTGTGTGTGTAGGTTGGTGTGTTTATCTTATCATATTAATTCTTTGTGTGTTTTTTTTCTTACCTCACACCACACTTGACAAGCTAGGCCGAAAGCGTCAAGACAGGGCCTGATCTGATATTACCCAAAGTGCAACAGGGCATCAACTAAGACAGCACAAAACGCTTACTACGCAACTGGTACAATCAATGCCAATAATCCCGAGCTAATCACATAGGGAAGCTTTACCTCAACGTACTTCAACAGACTCCTTTGTCTGATCACATGACCAACAACAGCACGCCTCACCTTAGGATAACGTCTATTGACAATATCAATATGTCCTGTAACTGTAAAGGGGCTCATACAAACCACATCCAGACCACTGGGTGCCAACCTTTGTCACGCCTCTGGGAGAGTGTACACAAACAAGACTGTGCAGATAAGCATGAAGGACAGACCTCACAATCAAATGACCTTCAGACATCATGCTGCTTCCTCGAAATAGACCGGTGGTTTTTACACAGACAAAGGCATGAAAAAACATAAAAAATAAAAAACCATAACAACATCATAATCATATCTGGTCTTAGTAGTGTTAAATGTATGTCAGTGTCAAGCCACAACCTTCCTGTCTCCTTTTCCTTCCTTTCACAGATTGCCACAGTTGAAACGAGCTCCTCTGAGCGTCAGGTAAGAAATGAATCCTCTTGGTTAATGATTTGATAACCATATCAGATAATGATCTGATAACAGAAAAGAATTTGCATTGCAGGTGTTACGCATCCTAATAGACCTTTTAAAGCCATGTGATCGTGAACCATATGTTGTCTCTTCTTAGACTGTTTCAATTTATAACCTTGGATCAGACGCCTCAGATCATGGTACTCTCACTATGATGGTGAAATACTCCCATGCATTTCATGGAGGAGGCCTCTGAGGATGGTGTTTCACTGGACTGGTTCCTGAGAATCATGGGGGAGGAAGCTAAAAGAGAGTGTGAAAACCTTTATACACCACCATCAGAGGCCACGCAGGCAGAACTGAGGTGACATCTTCAATAAATATATAATACACCTGGAGCCCCAGAGAACTTCTTCAGTGACCCCTCAAACCTCGATGACCAGAAATCTCTCCAACAAATAATGATAATAATGATAAACAACAGAACAACACTTTAAGTTAAAAGCGAATAATAAGAGTCAAATCAGGAAATGCCTTTCCATATAAAAATGATAAAAATAAGTTTTGAGGCGAGACTTAAAAATAGACACTGACTCAGACGGTCTTATTCCCTCAGGCAGATTGTTCCACAGTCTGTTGGGGCCCTAATGGCAAAAGCTCTGTCCCCTT
>OMNW01000713.1:2466-16299 GCA_900303245.1 Selene dorsalis | reverse complement strand
CACCTGCAGCTCTTGTGGGCTGTTCCTGGTCTGCAGTGGTCAGGATCTATCAAAAGTGCTCCAAGGAAGGAACAGTGGTGAAGCGGCCACAGGCTCATTGATACACGTGGGGAGAGAAGGCTGGCCCGTGTGGTCCCATCCAACAGACCAGCTACTGATGCTCAAACTGCTGAAGAAGTTCATGCTGCTTCTGATAGAAAGCTGTCACAATACACAGTACAGCGCAGTTTGTATTTGGCAGCAAAAGGGACCAACACAGTATCAGGCAGGTGGTCAGAATGTTATGTCTGATGTATATATATGGTGTATATTTACAGTGGTAAACTTTGTATAAAGTATTTAAGAATTAAAGACCAATGCCCACTTGGGCTCAGTTCCCCAGTGCACTTTAGCACTTATTAAAAAATCCCAGTCTGGATGTACTTTGCATGTGTGAGCCTCATTCTTTGGCCAGGTGAATCCTGAAGCCTCCACAGCATTTCCCAGCACTTGTGAACATGGGACGCACAATGATGTCCAGCACAACACTCCACAGGCTTAGCAGCCAGCGGATGCCCATACGAACACAGTGGACACAGGGAGAAACCATCCTGTCAAACAGAGGAACAGAAAACAGTCACACAAGGAAAGGTGTTAGCTCAGCGAGTAATGCACTAAGTATTAGTTTAAATGTTAGCAATCTGTCTTTTCTTGCCAACCTAAGGGATTTTACAGGAACTTATAACTTTGTTATTTCTTAACTCTGAGTCAAATGAGAGCACGTGCCTCTGTTTTTTTTAGCACCACAGTTTCTCTTCATTTAACAAACTCTCATTTCAACATACTTTTTAATACAAAAGAATCTGAATTACTATAATAATAGTAATAATTGCATAATAATAATAATGATATTAATGACTGTTAATTTATCAGAAGCTTTCTTCTTAAATCAAAAATCCTTTGTGATGTTTCCACAGTGCCTCCATCAACCAGCTACTGAGCACCAGCTGAGGGAGCCCCCCACTCATCTATTACTGCACTTCTATGAATGTGGAGATCTCATCAGCGACAGTCTGAAAGAGTAATCATAAGAATCTGTGCAGAAGAGGCCTGACATATCCTGACTTTTTGTCTCATAGTATGGGATTTCCAATAATGCAGCTGGATCGCATCAACATCATTACTGGCTTAGTACTTAAAATATAATAATAATAATAATCTGGAGTATTTAGGAGTAGAAATATATGATAATGAGTTTAATGTTGGTAATACTGAAATTAGATTTTATACCACTAAATTATGTCTATATTTATTTATCCAAGTCAGGTGATTATTCATTTCATAATTTTTTTTATTATCAAACAATCAGAGTAGGTGACAGTGTTAACATGTGGCAGGTGGTGGGACCTGTCTTAACCTACCAGATGTGGAAGCAACTGAGGACAGCAAAGAGGAGACCGGATATAACTGACATGGGAATGGCCAGAAGCACTGTGAATATCCGGTAGATCCAAACCCGAGACACCTCGAACAAGGCGTGACTCCAGATCCACACTCTGTCCCCGCTGCGCACCGAGACCGGCTCTGCAATCACATCCTCAAACGTCACCTGGAGATACAAGGGGAGAGGCGGTGCTGATGCTGCATGGGTGAACGGTTATGTCATGCTCCTGTTTAGACTGATTTACTTTCAGCACATATATGCTATCCACTGGAGGGCAGTGCAATAAGCTTCTTACTTATATATGCCAAATACTTTTTAAAATCAAGACATAAAGCTCTGATAAAACAAAGATTTGAGTTCCTGCTGGAAAATGCTGTACCTTGAGGGAGTCATTGATACCTCTGGGGTCCCTGACATTAATCAGAGGCTTGGTATCGCTGATTTCCACCAGGGTGGAAGTATGAATGTTCTCCTCTTCTTCCAGAGAGGGAGGGGCTCTCCATAGCGTCCGAGGTTCTTCCCCATTATCAAATTCTTCAGGGCCACTGGAATCGCCCAAGTCGATCTCTACCTCCTCTGAATCTTCCCCTTTCATCATGGTGTCCACCCAAACAAGTGGAGAAAACACAAGCTGAACAGAAGAGAGTGAATGTCAGAGCTCAGGCTGAGGCTGCTGCACGGACCCCTCAGCTGGCTTTGTGCACCGGGGTTATATTGGGAACATTACAGTGCCCTTGCTGGTATTTGCAGATGGTCTTTCAAGTCAAGATCATTTTCCTGCGCTGGGGGAGGACAGGAAGGATGGTAGGGGATATAAATACAGTGAGCATGGAGATGACTCTGAATACACTGATACACCCAACTGTGAATGCAATCAGACTGATACACACACAACATGAGACAACTCTTTATGTGAGCAAAGATAGAGTGGCTCCAACAAGAATATTTACTCACTGAATATTTACTGGTATTTCTGACCTTCATTCATTTCAGACTTAGGTATCTTAAATTAAACAAGGCTTATCTTGTGCTTGTGTCTGAAAATGGGTTGCGTTGTAAGACAATACTGCCTCCCTCTGGTATCTGATTGAAACTGAGATTCAATTATAATCATTTATCTTCACTGATAGAATGAAATGAGCATGATCTAACCTAATGATGTGCAAGTAAGATTTATTTCCCCAAGAATCAAACATAATGATGTTATGTCTGACATATAATAATGCACAACCTCATATTTATGTTGGACCCTTTCTCCTTTGCGTCCTCTCAGTTACTCAAAATATCATGACACTGGTAAATTGGTATGAGTCACTTTGTTATAACCTACAGAGCGCAGAGATTTGGTTTGACAAACTCAGTTTTGAAATAAGGACGCATTTTAGAATAGAGCTGAAACACAACTGAATAAGAACAGTAGTTCAGTTGCCTTGAACTAAAGCACTTAATGACAACCATGACCTGGATGATTGTCTACCTACACAGCAAAACAAATTCTATGCAACAAAAAAAACTTAGCAGTGCAGTTCTGTTGTGATGTGCCATAGATTACTCTCTGAGAATATCTAATGTGTGTTTAAGAGTACAGTGTCCTGGCAGCTTTCATAGCCTTACATTATGGGAGTGCAGCCTGGATGGTGCATCCAGATGTGAACTGACATGCTTTGACTTTAATATACAGTAGTTTTCTTCTAATGAGCAACAAGTGACCAAATAAGAAAGTGAAACTATGTTAAATAAATGGATCATCTTTTGAGCTTTGGTGTGTGGCTGCGCTACTGTGTCTGATCATATGTTGATTAAATGCAGTGTCTTCTCCATCACAGAGGAGTGTCTGTCTGTGGCATCCTTTGGATCTGATGCTGTAAAATAAAGTGCAGCTGGTGAACACACATCTTGTGACCTGTGACAATCACAAAATTATTATTTTTTCACTGTAAATACATGATCTGTTTAGAAACACATGTTTTTTATGCATTATAATAAAATATAGTATTATAATGATCTCATACAGTTCCTTTGTGAAGAGCACTTTGTAGGAAATGAGAGGCAGACATTCACCTGGGAGAAGGGACACATGCGGGAAGGGGTATTTTAGGCATTATGGGTATAGCTTGGGTTAGTTGTATTTGCATTGGTGACCCCAATGTGGTGGACACAAACTTTTCAGAAACCATTTCAGTGACCTCACACTTGTGGGCTGTTTATTTCCACACACCAAATCGCATAACCTAACCCTAACCTTAACCCTAACACCGGTGCTATTCAGTGGCCAATGCTAGCCCATACAACCAAACCAAGCAAACTACCCACAATGCCCTGAATACCATGCATGCTTCCCTTCTCCCTGGTGAATGTCTGTGTCTCAGCCCCTACAACTTCATTTTTTGAGGCACGAGGATGAATCCCTGCCTCGGTTTACTCTTTCACGTAACAGCATCAAACAACAATGTGGAGGATATCCTGCATGCTATCACAATATCCCCCTCTACAGGCCTGGATACTACAGGAGCCTTCTCAGCATTCCCTGCTCCCTGTTTGGTCTAAAGCATGTCTCACAGTAGGCTTTTATGGAAAACCCTTTCACCTCTGTCGACCTTTGGACCCATTAACCAGACAATACATCCTCACTGCTAAAAATAGGTCAGCTGTGAATCCATAATCTCAGGCCTTATCAAAGTATTTTAAGCAACTCACCAGATCTTCATCACAGGCTCTCATCCTCCTCCTCCTCACCAAACAATGACCCAGTGCAGCAGCTGGCAATGTGGTAGTGTGATAAAAAAAAAATAAAAAAGTAAAAACACACTTCTGCAATATTCAAATGTTGTGTAAAATAAAATGATGGAACAAGTAGCTTTTAATGTGTTTGTGTGATGGGTGGAGCGAACACAATTAAACAGAGCTGTGACTCCAGTCCAAATATAAATCCTTTCCTCCAATAAACCAGTCTCCATGGTAATGGACATTTCTGCCCACTGCTGGATTAAGAAAGAGAGAGCACACAGTGTATAGATGACAGAGAGCTTCCTGTGTCCGTGCAGGAGACCAGGGTATGCTAATGGACTGCACACCCCTGGCAGATGGGCTTTGTTTGTGTCCGTGGCTGCACAGGTGAGATCAGCGGCAGCAGGAGTGAGTGCGTGTGGAACAGAGGAAGAGAAAGACACATGTCACAGCTAATTGCACCTCGGTGACGTCACGCAGGGGTCAGAGGGTTACAAGATCATTGAGGGGATACTTTCCAAGGATTTCAGTAACCATCTCTGTAGCGTGAAATTCTGAGCAGATTTCCGCCTCGGAGACTCGGCTTTGAAGAATCTTTCCACAGCTACATCTGACAAGACTAATGTGGATCAGAGAATGATTAGTTAACATTTTGTATTTCAAACAATTTGTGTGTTTTGTTATTCTGGCTTTTACATAAAAATTGAAAATCACCTTGGTATAAAGATAAACAGCAATCCCATTTTCAAAATAAACTCTCTTGGGTTTATTAAATTCTACTTAATGTACATTAATGCTAAAAAAAAATCTCATCCAGACTGTCATCATGTTGTGATTCAAATATGCATTGAAGAAGCTTATGAAATCTACTTTTTCCACCCAGTTCAGACTAACACAGAGAAAATATCTTGTGTGAAACAAACAGAAAACAACGTCTTGTTACTTCAACATATTGAGAATACATACATGTTTCTGTTTTAACCAGTGTTTGAATTTAACTCCATCCACAGCTCCATAAACCCAGTGTTCTCAACAGCCACAGCTTATGTGGGGCATGAGCGATGGCAGACAGCGTTCCTGCTCAGCACCTGTCAGTCCAGCTGTTTCAGTACAATAGGTCAGACTGATTATTCCACATATAGTTAACTACACAGTCACTAATCTTGATGGTTCGCATCCAACTCCACAACAGAAAAAATGGTAAACATACAGTGTATCTATCCATATCTACTGACTGACTGATTTTAGTGTTGTTGTGGTAAACATTATACCATCCAATATGTAAATGATTTAAAAGAAGAAGTCTAAAAAGAAGTCTAAAAACATATATTTGGACCTAAAAAGGCTAATTAGTCAATGGTAGTATTAACAATGATCCAAATGTAAGTGTACCATGAATAATTAGCTGGGTGTTACTCTTCTATCCTGTTACAAACCATAGAGATGTTCAAATTGCTGCTGTTGTTGCTCCTCTCAAACCGGATTATCTGACTAAATTTATATAATTTGATCCAAATTTTCCCCTAATTTCCCCTTTCTATGCTGAAGCCTTATACTTCCATAATGTAATATGATCCCATTTTCAATTGAATTGTTGTCAATTCAACAGAACTGACAAAATACTGTAGCAGCACAAAAAAAGTCACTGCA
This sequence comes from Selene dorsalis, assembly GCA_900303245.1. Lineage (NCBI taxonomy): Eukaryota > Metazoa > Chordata > Actinopteri > Carangiformes > Carangidae > Selene > Selene dorsalis. Next base: position 10,499 of record OMNW01000713.1, on the reverse strand, counting down.
TATGACCAGAAATGGTTCAAAATGATCCCGTCTAATATTAGCCCAACTAATATTTTAAACAAAACATTTTAAGGCCGCAGGGTTGTGCAATACTGTGATGGTGCTATCCTTTCTATCATTATGAGTCCTGTGAGTGTAAATATGTGTTATTGGCACTTTCTGTTCTGTACTGTTTTCTCTGTGGCTTTTATGTTTTTTTTTTAGGTTTTATGTTATGTCGATTTTATCTGTGTGCTCTGGAAGCATGAGATGAAATGTATGGAGCACTGCAAGTCCAAGACAAATTTCCCCATGGGGATAATAAAGTGCATCGTATGGTATCGTATCATATTATATCGGATCGTATCGTATCGTATCGTATCGTATCATATCGTATCGTATCGTATCGTATCGTATCGTATTAAAAAAACAGAATCCAGTTTCAGAACAGCCACTATTTTCTTTTTGAAAAATAAGGTTGGTGTTTGGTTTTGTGTTGAGAGGTTGGTGTCTCATGGCAGTACAGTAATGATGACAAGCAGCCTGGTTAACCTAGCTCTGTCCAGGGGTAAAATAATCTCTCTACTCTTTCACTGACAAGTTAACAAATGATATCTTGTTTGTTTTAATCCAAGACAAAAGACTGAGTGAAAACAGAAGGTTGTGGCTTTGTTCTGGATCATTCTGAGCCAGGAGCCTGTGATTTACACGTCACTGCCTCATCCTGACTTTGGCTCTTTGTAGTTGTGTGAACTCTGAGGATAGTTGAACAGCTGTCATTGGTTTGCTGTGTACATGCAGCTCTCAGGAAGCTCACACTGTTACTGTAGAAGGAGATTATGTGTTTCACTGGCAGTCATCAAGCCATCAGTCACACCTTCTCCCTTTGATTCCTTGGGAGTGCGTCTCTCATCATGTTGAAGTCACAAGCATGTGCAGCAGCAGATAGGCTCATCAAGTAGCATGTAAACAGACAGCTCCAGGTACTGCGCACATGAGAACATTAGGTCTTTTTACCAGAGTTGCCATTAAGTGCAGACAAACAACAAAACCACCCTCGACTGAGCTCAAGGCATGAATCCTCATTTTCTACAGAGAGTGGGCTTGTGTTTGATCTGTGATGAATATCATTTGCAAAAGAGATGGACAGTGAGAGTGTGATTGTCTTGATTTAATAAAAGCATGCAGCGCCCTGAGGTGGGAGGTCTTTCACTTCAATTAGCAACTTATGAAGACCGCTCCAGCTTGAACACTCAATAGACACACTCTGAGAGCGGGGTGATGAAACAGGCTGTCAGCTCTTTGATGTGTCTTCGCATCAACCTTATTTTGCATATATATTTTATTACACACAGTACGAAATATATATGTTAACTGTCTGCACCTGGGATCAGTTTTGGAGAGCATGCTTTTCAAGGTACAGCCCATGTTTACTATTTTTAATCCCTTAAATATTGTTATTCCCCGCAGAGCTACAGCTTTAATAAAGGTGGGGAACTCATCCACCTCAGCTTTGTTTTTATGGCTGTTTCTATTCCCCATATGCAAAGATCCAGCATGACATATTTGGTAACATTTGCAAAGAGCTTGTGATGACTAATGGCCAATCAGTGAAAAAGTAACTATTAACTGATAATGATTAAAGGTAAAAAAAAAAGCGACTTGACATGATCTTTCTCTTTTAAACATCCCAGCTAAACATCCTCTTTTTTATTCTATTTCTATTGTATTCTATATCTATTCTATTTCTATTTTGGCAGTGATGATGATGATGATGACATGTTGACTTATGTGCCATATCATTTGGTCTCTTTCCGTGCATCACGGTTTGTTCTTGGCTTTGTTTTATTGTGTTGTTTTTTTGATAATAAAAGCTGTACCAGTATTACATCTGGCACCTGAACGTGTTGATGGCCAGAGACCATAAAGTCAGTCTTATCTTGCTTTTAACATAATATGGAGGTCTATAAATCGCTTTCTCTGATGTTTTTGGAGGCAGTTTGTAAGTGTGTGTGTGTGTGTGTGTGTGTGTGTGTGTGTGTGTGTGTGTCTTTTCCCCTGCCTGCAGTTCTCATTCCTTCTACTGACATCCGAGTGTCAAGTAGTGTCAGTACTCGACAGCAAAGCAGGAGTTATTTTTACACATTTCTCCATCTCTTATCTGTTTACTGATTTATTCCTCTAGATGGGGTTTACAGATTTTGTATAAACTTAGCTCAGTATGCTCTTTTCACTTGTCACTCAGCCTGTCCAACTAATATTATCCCTTCAGTCTAATCCGTGATGTGATGGTGGGCTGCATATGTCCTCATCATCAACACTATATCATCATCAAACTGTCCCAATTAGACATGATTAACTTATACAAATCATATACCATACCATTTTTGACATCTATATTTTAGTAAGTAGGTCATATTAATGCATGGAAATATTATTTCTTTGTGGTTAATCTGCGAGTGTATACACATTAAGAGGGTATTACAGACAACCACTTCAGCTGTTATGAAATGGCATTTTCTCCTTATATAATCACGAGTTAACTGGGCTCAGTCTCAGTCACATGGGTTTCATGAATGTACACAGGGTCAAGACCGAGCAATTCACAGAAACAAAATGACATGGACCAAAAAAAAGGATGCACATGCGGGTATCAAGTTTCTGTAGTGCTCAGGGAGTGACTGGAACTTCATCCATCCATTCTCAAACCACTTATTCATAAGTTTCAGTGGGTGAGCTCAAGGAGTTCTTGGACTGGACATATGACAGATTTTTTTTATTATTATTTTGGTGGGGTGCCTGTTGATGTCATGGTTACAGGACAAAGTTGAACCTTTAAAATGAATGATTCCAGATGAACAGAGATTAAGAAATAGTTCTGTGCTGTCAGAATTTATAAAATCAATGATGACAAAAAAAAACTGGCCAGTTTGATATTTTTTGAATCATCACTGTATACACTGCAGTGTCTGCTTGTGATAACAGCAGGATCAAATGATTTCTTACCATGATTATGTATAAACAACCAGTAACCAGTTTTTATTTGCACAAAAAGCAATAATAAACAAGGAATTCTCAAACAGGAAGTGATGTGTCTCTTCTTTGAGCACAATAAATAAAGTTTACAGAAATCCCTGCAAAATAAATACAATATGACAACACTGAATTGTTGATTATTTACCCATATAAATGATACTACTGCTATAATTGTGTATAAAACAAGTGGTCACCTGAACTGATGGATATTGGAATAGAGAATAACTGTTCACTCTCATCCTCAGGAGATTGTAAATCCCTTCATTTTGAGGTTACAGCCAGATCCGTTACCTGGATATATTGTTGTGACTCTTCAAGTATGATGTAATAACTTTTATTAGGCTACTATACATGATTGTAGATAAACAGTAACTTTGCTTTAATATAGTAAGATTAGTCACTGGACTGCTAGTTACATAATTAAAGAACACCATTAGCTTTCTCTTCCTGCATTCTTTAGATGAAGGTCAAGAGTCAAGTTTTAAACACCAAAGCTCAGAGTGTAATTCCTGAGGCTGTCTCTACCTTTTTCTGTAACAGCTCTGCAGATGATTAATCCTGTGGCACAACACTGAGGTATATGACTAAGTGAACTCTTCTGGGATCTGCCCTGGTATCCTGAAGCCAGTCTGTCCATGATCCAGAGTACTTCTAGGACTGCACGTGGCAAAGCTTGCTTGTGTATCTAATGTGCAGCTGGTCCTGTGCAGAAACTGCAGAAAGTTCTCATGGCCCGAGCCGTCATGGCTGGAGACAGCCAGCTCCACTGGCCGGGCTGAGTAGCAGCGCCTCAGCTTACAGAGCTCCTCCCTGATCTGTCGGTTGAGAAGCCCGTAGAAAAACGGGTTGATAGCAAAGGAGGAGTACGCCAGCCAGGTGACTGCTTCCTCCAGGTCGTCGGGGATGTTGGGGGTCGCATGTATTGTCAGATGGATGTGAAAGGCAAAGTAAGGCAGCCAGCAGATGAGAAACTGGCCGACAATGACCACCAGAGTGAGAGCAGCTTTACCGCCACCAAAAGGCCGATCACGCACGCCCCTGCGCGGGGCATTGCGGGTTGTGATGATGGTGGTCTGGCTGTTTATTGAGTCAGAGCGATGCTTCAGTTGACTGTGCGTCCACGAGGGCAGAGGTCCATGCTGGCGGGCCGCCACACGGGCCACCTTATACACATTACAGTAGACAGCAAATATCACCGCAGCAGGCAGGCAGAAGCAGGTGACACTGAAGAGCACAGAGAAAACTCTCCTGTGATCACTGTGGCTCCAGTACAGCGAGCAGTGTGCAGCACTGATGGTGCTCAGGGTGCCATAGGACGGCCACCCAAACACTGTGGACAAGCCCAGCACAGCGGAGGCCACCCACACCATCACCATGACGGCAGCGGTCAGCTTCAGCGTCATCTTCACCTCATAGCGCATAGGGTGGACAATGTAGTAGTAGCGCTCCACACTGATGGCTGTGATGGTGAAAATAGAGGCAGCTATGAGGATGACATTGAGGAACATGTACACCTGACACTCCAGCACCGTGAACACAACACCGGCAAAGTATGGAGAGCTAGACACAATCCCAAGAGGCATGAGCAGCATGGCACACAGCAGGTCCACTGCACACAGGTGACACACAAAGGCGAATTTCCTGAGGTGAGGGGCTTTCATGACAACAACTAGAACAGCTGTGTTGGCCAGAAGTGCCAGAACATTCAGGGTCACCATGAAAAATATCCCTGTCAGGTCCTTGAAGTATGTCTGGGGGTTGGGAAGGGTGCCCAGGTGTCTGCTGGGAGCTGAGGGCAGTGGCACCCCAGCAGTGGTGCTGTCATTGTAGTCAGGGGTCAGAAGTGAACTGTTTTCCTCCATGATTCATTACGAAGGTCTCAAAGTACACATATCTAGTCCAGTCGCTCCCATTGTTCAGAGGTGAGGTTAGAGGATCCTTCACACATCAAATGAGAGACCCCTCACACCTGTGGAGAAAAAATTAACCCATTAAAACAGGATGTTTAATGTTAAAATACACCTTGAATGAAAACAGAATGAATTGTAATTATTGTTTTTTGTTATATTATTTTACATGATGTCACCTATTAGCTGACATGGCTAACTTGCTGTCAAACTGCTAGATCATCTAACGTATGGATATGGTCAAAGTCTGGTCAAATTGTGCAATTAAAAAGGTCCTCCACAAAGCTGGGGATTCCTGAGAGATAGATTTAATAAATAAGGTCCAAATCAAAGCAGCAGTTACTGTCACTCAACATTTATAACAGAAAATCTGTGTTATTGAAGGAGTTTAAAAAATGCCTACTGGTCACTGAAGATCTTAGTCTACAGCCCTAAGATGACATAACTCAGATGACATCACCATGACATCATCTGGACTGACAAAGCACCACCAGGGTCGTCGAAGACAATGTCACAATTTACAACTTTTTTTTCATTCTGACTTAAACTAACCGTGACAAATGAACTCTTATTATCTAATTAGCCTACATGCAGTAATTCTATTCATTGCCTTTCATCCTAACAAAGATGATAGTGAATATCCAGTGTCCACATATAAATATTTACCGGTCTTCACCACATTATCATAGCCTCAAAAGAGAACAGATACATGTATATACCTTAGAGGTAGAAGAAGGTTAATCCATAACTGTTCTCATTAGTTGTGGGAATATTTTAGAGGTAACGCTCCCTCTCTCTCTCTTTCTCTTTAGTGAGGGAGAGCTTTGATCAATAGGAATAATTCATGGAGGACACCCTGTCTCTCCTTCATCCATCCCCATCCTTTTGAAATGAAAGATAATGAGTGTGCTTGTTTTAGCCCAGCTGCAGGGAACTGGCTGGATTGATTAGTATGTGTTCAGTGTCACCGTGCACCACACCATCAAAGAAGAAACCTCTCACCAGGACAGGTCTGACACAACATCACTGTGAAGTTTATAATAATAAGAAAAACATCCAAAGAGACTCAGTCCATTTTATAAATTTACTGTATCTACATTTTCATGAATCATCAAATTGAACATCTTTATGTCTTTGTATTGAAATGTGCCACCCGTCTTGTCCTCATACTCGTAATCAGGTTTTAAATGCATGACTGTGGAGGGTGCTGTGTCCTAAATACATGTGCTTGGTCACTGCCAGTGATCCACTGATGTTCTACCCTGCAGTAATCTGCCTGTGGAGAGCTATTGGCATGCCACGTTCGCACTAACATTTATCCCCACGAAGGACTAGTACATGTACATTCTCATGCACATTATGTAAGGGTGTCCTCGTTTTCATCATGTTCCAGTTGCAGCGCAGCATATGCTACATCCTAAAACTCCACAGTGTCCATTGAAAAGGGATCGTCATTTACTTTACCACCGGTTTGTTTAGTTCTTTGAGGGCTTTTGTAATCATAGATGGAATATAAAAAAATAAATCCTCAGTGTATATTCCCTCTGCTGTTGCTCCTCTCTGTTATTAAAGGGAAATCAGCATCAACAAATTATTTTCATACATTATAATGAGGATGAAGGAATTATGTGGGTCTTTTAATCCCCCATAAAATGCTACTGTGCATTAGAGCCTACTGGGAAACCCCTTAATCCAAGCCTTTGTGGTGACCTTTTTTTAATTACACTAATAATTTTTTTGCATTTACATTAATTTGATATCAAATGAAAAAGCATGTGAAGCATTAAACAATTAATGGATGAGTGCTATATTGTGATGATAAAGTAAATATAATTTGTTTAAACAGGTGTGATCAAAGTCTCACATCAGAAACTGCCAATGACAGTGTGAATTTCATTAATAATTTTATGTAATTACAGTCGCATCACCTCTGAGGGAAAAAAACAAGGAGCCAAATGGAGATTGGATAAATTGGACTATATTTAGTGGTTGTAAATAATCTGATATCGTAGTAATAAAAATCAACGCCTCACTCTGTAAGTGGAGGAGTTGGTGTATTCAGCATGTTTTGTTTAGCTTGTTATTCCTAATGCTGAAAATAGTCAAATATTGGTTATTGACACCAATGGTCAATACTAGCATCGGCTCCTTTTGAGTGTTCTTGGATGTTTAAGGCCCCTGTGCTAACCCCACATGCAACTTCATCAGCTGACTGCAACATGACAGAGTCATGCACAGAACACTTTTATGCACTTTGAACCGCAACTGCATCTGGTTTCTCTTCAGTAAACCTCTCAGAAAAAAAGCTGTGAATAGCCCAATACAGATCTCCACATTTATCTGAATTTTATATAATGCTCGCTGACAACCATCACAGTTGGCCTGTAACTGTAGAAAACTGGATTTATCCTCTCATAACCACTGATTTAAATCTTTTTGACCAAGATAAAAACAGGAAGCACTTACACAAAGAATTGGTTAAAGTTCCACCAAAAACCTTTTCTCTGAACTTTGTAAAGTTGAGTAGCTCCAAAGCTTTTGTGATGACTCATCCCTGAATCCTTGAAAAGCTCAGATGTTGTCTCCAGGTGTGTAGAAGAGCTGGTCCACCTTACAGAGACCACACAAAAACTCAATGTTGCAACTTCTGATGAAATATGTATTTCACTCAAGGAAACAGAGGATCCTTGAAAAAAAAAAGGACCCCAGGGAATGCTGGTACTGACAGGGAGAGAGGTGATGTGTTGAGTCCAGTGAGACAGCCCATCTGGCTTGAAGGGAGAGGAGGGGGAGGAGCCAGTAGTTGATGATTGTCCACATCACATCTTTCAAGAGAAGACGACTCTATCAAACGGCCACACACACATACAGTCTTTCATCAAGTCAGTATGAGGCAGTGACTGTCACACACTGTCCACTGCACCTCTGTCTGTCACACATGCTCCTCTATTCTCCTCTTCAGAGCCTCAGAGAGAATGAAGACACTGGAGTATTGCTTGAATTTGCTTTGTTCATTCAGCATTTTACACACACACACACAAACACATACACACACACAGACTTACAGCCATTTAGGGAACTGTATCCCAGATTGTTCAGCGCCTCCTTGCT
>OMNW01000710.1:0-10347 GCA_900303245.1 Selene dorsalis | reverse complement strand
CTTGTCAAACAGGAAGCCCAAAGTGCTTTTAAAAAGGAGGTAACTCCAAACTGTGACCTCCAAGAGAGGGAATTCCAAACGATTCTGTCAAACAAGTAGAATCACAAAGAATCAATTCAGCAACAAAACAAATAGGTCAGGCATTCACAAATAGCACCATTACCTTCTGCTAGGGCCATTACTTTACACACACACACAGCTGGTGACGGTCACCAGAACCCATGACAGAGGCAAAACATCACTTCAAGCAAACAGAGTCATATGTGGCTGGAAATGAGTCATGAAGCTTTGAACAAGCTTTATGGCCTTTTACACACAGCCTGTTACAGGTGGGGATGATCTGTCTTTATTCCACCTTGTCATTCGTAGTAAAAGGTCTGGACACGTGAAATGTTGCTCAACTTTTACACCAGCAGCACAGGTCGTCCCAGAGTCAGATCAACAAAAGGCAGAGCCTGCATGACAGGACGCTCTGTGGCAGCATCCTGTGTAAGCAAGCAAGGTTGACATAATGATGGTTCTTCACAATATAGAGGGACTGATGAATAAAAAGGGCTTCATATTCACAGGTTCTCTCCTTCCCTTAGTTTTCATAAACTCTGTCCAAATTCTCCCAAGCCAGAAAAACAACTACAGAAGAACAGACAGTGTTTAGGACTAAACACTGGGACCTGAAGCAACTGAAAATGCAAATTGAGGTTCATTCATAAGAAGCAGACACTCGATGGTGACTGCAAACACACTCTTTGGATTTCTGTCTCTGTGTCTGTTGGTTTTATAGTCAAAGCTAAAAATGATAATTGTCTAATTGCAGCAGCCCTAGATCCTGCTCACTACCAAAATCTAATCATCTGTTCCTTGGCCTGAGGCTGTCCTGTCCACCAAGTCTGCTCCTCCCCTCCTGTGATATTGTGCTGACAGACAGACAGTCAGAGAAACTGAGCTACAATCTGCTCTGCAGGGGGAGGGGGACATTATCTTTAACGTTATCCCTGATACCAGTGAGGATCATTTAAGAAGATGTGGTGTTTAAAAAAAAAAGAAAAAGAAAATGATATCTGAGGGCTTGGGGCTTCGGATAATTAAAGAAATTGATCACACAGTATTGGAGACATTAATATGGATTTTTTTTTTTTTTTTTTGCAGGTAGCTGCTTGACTTCGTCTTAAGTGAAAAATGTGCAGCGGAGGACCTTTGGTAAATGAGGCACTTTGTCTTTTCTTTCTTTGCAGCTGTCTCAGTTTCCTGCCCTTATTGCTCTGCTTTAACTTATGCTTTAAGGAAATACACCACAGACACTGACTAATATTGCATCCATATAACTAGGTTCTATTTCCATATAACTGAATTCATTTATACTGTGTTTTGACTTTAAGTTGCAATGCTATATGATCCAGTTTAAAAACACTTCACATTCCTGGTTCAGCCTCTGTAACGTATTCATCCACCTTGCTCTCTGCAGCTAAAAAGCCTCTCTTGATAGATCTGTTCTTTTAATATTGACCCTTTAAAGACTCCTTATTTATTATCTTTGTTTAAGCTGTAGACATTTTTATTTCTTTTTCATGGAGCAAGAGGCAGCAGCGGTATCTCTCGCATCCCTCAGATTAGACCGCTGAGCATTTTACAGTTTTCAGCTACGGATACAAAAGCAAACGTCTTGAGGCAGTTCTCTCACTTCAGTCCGCCTTATGCTGGAATTCAAAGACTCTCTCCTCCCTTTGAGAAACAGTCCAGTGAAACATGGCTCGGAACAAGCCAGCCACAATGCACTGTCTTCAAACACCGCCAGCAGGCTTAATCAATTGCTCTTGTTTAAAACTGCTTGATAGTCAAAACACACACACAAATCACCTCTCCACTATTATCAAGATTACATTTCCTTATCTGATAAACAGCATCAGCTGATTTTGAAACTAAATCTTGTGGTCATCGAGTTGAGAAATGCCTCTGCAGCCTCTCAGTCGGTTTGAGTAACATTCCCAGAATGGCTCACACCTCCTGCACCACGGAAAAACCACATTCACACTTCCAGCATCTACAGGCTTTACTACAAGGCCAGCACACACACACGCACACACACATACCAACACATTCAAGCAGTGAAACAAAGACGCAGGGCTCACAAAATACTAGATCAAAGTTTACGGTCCCCAGTTCACACTTCACTCCCGGACAGTCACCACAAAGAGACTAGTATCTGACAATGGCTGAGGCTCTGCACTCACTCCTGTAGTCAGCCAGAGAGAGTCACCTGCAGCCCACAATGTAACATTGAAGCCTGTTGTAACCGATTTTTTTACTGCATCATCACTTCCCCCCTCCCTCTCTTGTTCTCTCTTGATGCCAGACAGCTGACAACTTCACTGCTTCTCCATCCTCTGTCAGAGTGGAAAGGCATAACGGGCAATCATCTAATTATGGCAAAATAACAACTCGGTTGATCTTTCAGGTTCCTGTTTGAATTATGAATCAAGCTGCTGAAAAATAGATGAGTTGCTAAACAAGCACAGCTAATTAACATGGACCATTCAAGGCCTGGAAAGGAAGCATGGAAAAGTGGATTGTAAACAAACCAGAGTCACATCATTTTCATCACAGCGGAGGAGGGCGAGGTTGGAGGTCACGTCAACCAGACACATGGATGATGTGATGGAATACATGAAACACTCGATTACCATTTTGTTCGGTCCTATCATGTTGGACACAGAGCAGAAAATAATAATAATATGATGTAATGTGAATAATTTGGCTAGACAGAAACTCGGGGCCATAAATATGGGCCACTGTGATGGGCTGTGTTAAAGGGTCACGATAGCCTCACTCAGCCTTTGTGTCTGTGAGATTTAACAAAATGAAAGTGACATGTGGAGTAAAAATAAAGACATGTTCAGAGGATGTTTGACATCCCACTGATTTATTTTCATCTTATCAGATTTCCTTTCCTGAGGAAAAGTTTTATCACAGGGCTTTCTAAGGTTTTCAACACATAATTATTTTCATTCTCAAATAAACAACTTTTTTCTAAATTAAGTGACCAATCATTTGATCGATAAAACAGAAAAGTGTGAAAAATATCAAACGCAATATCCTGAGGCATGAGATAATGTCATCATATTGCTTTGTTCAACAAACAGGCTAAAACCAAAGAATCTTCAGTTTCATATTATGTAAGGCCAAGAAGAGCAGCATATGCTCGCTGTGGAGAACCTGGGACCAGTTTTGCTTCAAGAATGTTTTAAATTACTATTTCCACTCTTTCCACAACATAGTTTTACTGATTACCATTATTAGAAAATTAAAAAATAAAATAAAAATACAAATCTTCAGTTATTTCACTTTTCGTTATATTGCAGCTTTACGCTAAAATCGTTAAATTTGTAAAATCGTTTTAAGATGTCTCTTCAACTTAACCGGTTCACCTGTGGTGACATGAGCTGACTGGACAGTTGGAAAGGTACAGACCCATCTATATAAAGGTCTCATGACTGATGATGCATATTAGAAAAAACATGCAGAGGAGGAAGGAACTAGCTGCAGAGCTCAGTTTGGGTTTGAGTATATTGTTTTGATGTTATAAAAAGGTTTCTGCTGCACTGACAGGACTCACACTGAGGATCCAGGGGAGAGGGGGCTTGGTAAGAGAGGAGACCACTCTGCCTGAGCCCCAGAGATCTTGTGTGGAGACTGGTGATACTTCCATAAGGGCAACCATCAGTGAAGCACTGCACCGGACTGAAGCCTCTCCGCAGTGGAAGACGTGAAAGACGCTCAGAGTTTGGAAAAAGAAAGAGAAAAAACCCAAAAGGACAGATGAGACCCAGATTGAACTGTTTAGCCTCAGTTCCCTGCATCACGTCTGGAGGAAACCAGGCATTGCTCATCACCAAATGGTGAAACATGGTGGCGGGAGATACACGCTGCGGAGGCGTTCTCCAGCAGTGGGGAGCACTCACACACCTCAGACTGGACCAAAGTGTCATCTTCAAACAGGACAGCAGCACAAAGCTTTAAGCACAAAACCAAGGCATGACCTGGCAGGCCTAGGAACAACCGTGGCCCTGGCATCAGAGCCCTGACGTGAATCTAATCAAACACCTCAAGAGAAATCTGATAATAAGAGGATCTGCAGAGAGGAATGGCAGAAAATCCCCAAATCCAGGTGTGCACAGTCACATCATAGGAGGAGAAGATTCCAGGCTGTAATCACTGCTAAAGGTGCTTCAACTAAGCACTGAGCAAAGGGTCTGCATACTAAAACACAAGAGATGCTTATGGAAGCACATTTTTATCTTGTTTGACTGAAATACCATCTGTAATCTAGAATACTGAATTACCCATCTATCCATGTATGGTTTTTGCTCTTTTAACCAGTTCTGAGTTGTTACTTCTTCCAGCAGGTTCATACTGTATCTTCTCTACATGGTAAAATATGTTTGCTGCAGAGGTAAATTGAAAAAATGTCACGAGCTGCATAAAACAGATGTTAACATCTTCTCCACATGTTTTGAATGGGTGGGAACAGGCAGTTATGGTGATCTATCCCCGACTTACTCCACTCTTCCTCTGAAATGTTTTATATTCTGGATGTTGCTGTACTGTGAACTGTAAAAGCAGATATGAAAGATGCTGAGTAAGTGCACTATGAAGCGCTGGTCATTATCACAAGTCTTCAGAGAGACACAGCTCTGTGTGGATTGCTCTCCCTTTCTCCAAAAAAAACACCTAAGCCCTCGAATCCAAACTCTGCAACTGACCAGAGCAAAGTCATGATTGGAAGATATCCACTGGGGGACAGCAGTGTGAGTCATTCGCAGCCCAATCTGCACTACTCTACTGTAGGCCTACCTCTCCACCCCCGAGGCTGCCTATTAAGAGCCTGTGAAGCGCAGTGGACAGAATTTCAATGAGTAGACTCATTCTTCTGTCTGTTCGTACATTCAGGGTGTGCAGGCTCGCCTCTACGTTGCATGAATATACTGTAACGGCTTGGCACTAGCAGAAGTGCTGAGATGCTTCTTTTCGCCGCTCATCTTCCTCCACCTTACTCTTGTCTTTCTTTCGCTCTCGACAGCCTGTTCTCTGTTTCCATCGCTCGGGCCTTTGTTCCTCTCTCCCTCTCCTTCTGTCTCTGTGGACTCTTTTCCCTTTTCTGCCATCCTTTGCAGTTTACAAAGAAGAGGGCTGTGCACCAATCGGATGACTGGTCAGCCTTAGTCAACGTTGTCATTACTGGAACCCGACAGGCCTAATGTTGATTTATACACATCGCTGAGCTCCAAAACAGTGCTAAAAATAAAGCTTGCAATATCCCCGGGCCGCCCAGGGCAGATAATGTACTCCTGCAAGCATGGCAAACCAAAGCATCTTACTTTCTAAGCAAGAAGGCACCACACGGTGCACATGTCATTACTGTGACCTCAGCTGCTCCCGCATCACATATTATTGCCTTTGGATGGATTATTGGGAAATATTGCAACGGAATGTGATTTTGCCAGGGATGAATAGATGGCGGCGAGAGCAGATGCAGTGCTGCACTTTGAGTAGCTGTGAGTCAGAGTGGTGCATATGTGCGGTACAGTAGACTGTTGTCAGTGCTGAGTCAAGGGGGGATGTCAAGTGTCAGCAGTGGGGTCACAGAGGCCCAGAAGAACCAGGATTCTTGCTGAACAAGCACGCTGGTCATGCCCTCAATTCCGGCTATGTGCCGCAATGGACTCATTGGACTTGCATTAGTTTTGGCCATGCTAGTAGATTGGCATGAGCATGCAATGCCAGAAAATGATTGAAATCTACATTCAGAAATCAGGCCTCGCTTCATTAAAAGGCTATCAGTATAATTTTTCTGCTCCATAGCACAAAATTACCTAAATATATCTGTAGGGGGTTGATAGGTTTGTTGATCAATAACAATTACCCAACAATTACCTCACAGGGTGGGTGAGACCTCTGGCTTTCAAAATTCAATAGCCCAGCCCATGCACTCCCAATTTCACTGCCTCCCTTAACACAACTGCTCCACAAATAGCTCAGAGATGAAGCAATCAACCAGGTTTTCCACTAAGAGAATGACAGTGCCGGTGTTTTCACAGCATTTTGAATAATGACACAACATCTGCATTTCTGACAGAGCTCAGCTTTAATTAGGCATCTCTATTGGGTGAGTGTGACTTTATTCGTGTCAACTCCAGGCTACCGTCACCCAGGGGTACCGGTGGAGTCAGAGGCAGTGTCAGACTTGAGCAGGAGATAAGTTTTACCTGTGCTGCTGCAGTTGCAGCAAATTACTTAATGTAATTTTAATGATCACATTATGAGGTATATAAACCACTTAAACACCTGTTTGTACATTCTTTCTAACCTTGATTATGATAGTTTGTATTTTCCTTAGTCTGCCTGTGCTACCACACACACGCACACACACAGAGCAGTATCTTTATTCCATGTTGTTTGTCGTGTGATTAATGCTCTACTATCCTATTTTAGTTTTTCTCTCCGTCTCTTTCAATGTGTAATAATCAGTGGAATATTGCACAAGTTGTTCAGAACGCTGCTGTCCCTGCTATAACTTGACATGAGAGTGGGATGATCCGATGCAGAAAGAGAACAACGCTGTCATTCTTCATCGTCCCCAGCCCCGAGGGTAGATACGTCTTCATCTCTTTTTCAACTGTGCTGCAAGAATGAACAAACTCATGACTTGGAGCAACAATGCATCTGAAGAGGCAGTCTGTCCACTGACACTTCTGCACAGCCATGTAGCACAGTGGTGTGGAGATGGCATTTAATCCTTCTGAAACACGATCTCAATCTGCCTTACAAGGCTGTGCTGTGTTCCTGTCTGATGCCCACACTGTGTATCTCCATGTAGGTGTGGAAGAGTAGCAGCTTAAATCTACCTCTTAATCTTCTTGTAATCTTATCAATGTTTTTTCATTAACAATTGAACAAATGTCTATGGCACCAATAATGGCCAACAGATAGAGAATCATCACATGACTGTAGCACTACTAGCTCTACATTAGTAGGGCAACGCCTCTGAGCCTCTGCCCAGATTAGTGCTCTCTTGATCTCCACGTTAAATCTGTATACTTCAGTACCTTCACCTCATTCAATACCATTTGAATATAAAGTCACATGGAGCTAAGGAATAGTGTGTCACTAATACTATGACTGAGTGAATGAGACCAGGACAAGAAAGGCTGAATTTCATGATGAGATTGACAAAGTGTTGTATTGTATGGGTATGCTGGTATGTGTTGGTTATGTCATGATCAGAATGGTCAGCATCAAAGCTGATACTCATCTGATTTTGAATCATTCCTGCTTTTTAGCCTCATTGTTTTATTTTTTGAGTTCCCTCCCGTTCATCTAAAGAAAAATACTACAACGCACTACCAGTCACCGAAAAGAGAGCAAAGTTAGTAACTAGCTACTGAGCAGAGCTGAAACATATTTTCTGGAGTATTCGTTGGTAAAGGAAGAGCTAAAACAAGAGGGAACATCGAGACTTATACATTCATCAGGTGTTTGGAAACACGACTCCACATCAATGCTCGTGTCGCTTGCAGCTGGCTGGATGTGTAATTAAGCAGCTGGTTGCTAACGTGCTAGCTATGGAAACATGATGAGCTAGAAATGTGTGTGTCAGAGGTGAACGTTTTTCAGATTGTGGTGAAATTCTTCTGCCCCCAAGTGGTCGAACCTATGGATTAATGCATCTTTAAAAACTATAACTCAGATTACGACTTCTACACATTACACACTGAACACCTCCGCTGTGTGTAGATCCACTTCTGTTGAGCAGTGATAGCCACATTCCTCAGATTTTCCTCTACCTGCCCTCCATACTGCCACTTCTCTACTGTACCCTTGCTGTAGGGCTTCAGGGATCATTCGCTAATCACTGCAGCCATAATGTCTTAGGTTTACTGTCCAGTAACACTTCAATACGTTCACATATGTATATGTGTATGTTTGTGTGTCACAATAAATATGTAAAAAGCCAACCTGCCTGTGTGAACCCAGGCAAAAGCTTTGATCCATTTTTAATTACAGTTACTTCAGTGAGTCCACTCCAGCCATGAAGGAGAGATGTCAGATGACAAGACAGGAAGATGGGGGTAAAGGTGTGTGTGTGTACTGGATGTAGTGTATACTGTACGTACGTGTGTGTGTGTGTGTGTGTGTGTGTGTGTGTGTGTGTGAGACAGAGAGAAAAAAAAAGTGGGGGTGGGAGAGATGGAGAGAGAGTATTCTCACCTATCAGATCATTCACCCAGCCCTCGCGCGGCGCGTCCCAGGTTCCCCATTGCTCACCCAAAGCGTCCACACGGCGTCACTGTTGCTGCGCTGCTAGCGCCTTGAATCCGCCCCCAACTCCACCACACAGGAAACAAGGTTACTGCCCAAGAGATGTCACTTCCGAAACACCCACTCCCGCTCGCTTGCTCGCGCTCGCTCCCTCACGCCCCCAGCCTATTGCCATGACAACCGAGAAAAGAATAGAATATAAGTGAGTGTTAAAGAGACAGAGAGATCAGAGAGACAGGGAAAAAGAGGGATGGAGAGCGAAAGACAGAGTAGAGGACAGAGGGACAGAGGGGAATAACGGGGAAGAGTGAAGAAGGGGAGAGCGCGAGAATGGACAGAGGGAGAGGGGGGAGAGAGAGGTGAATGAGTGGGCGGGAAAAGATGGATGACAGGAGAGGATGAGAGATTGAGGGAGAGAGAGGGAGAGAGGAAGCATGTGGTGGGATGTGATCAGGGGGAAAGGGAAGAGGAGAGAGAGGTGCAGATGCTGTGGATGCCGTGAAGAAGGAGAAAGATAAATGAAGTGATGAGAGACAGAGAGAGGGAAAGAGGGAAGGAAGGGAGGAAGGAAGGAGGACACTTTTTTGGGAATAGGGAGCCCACATCTTGTTCCCATAGCAACACAGCCATCCATGAAATACTGACTTGTACCTCCCTCTCACTCTCTTACTCTCTGTTTCTGTCTCTCCATCCCTCCCCCTCTCCTTTTCTCTTTCCATCTCTAACTATATATACACACACACCATGAGCGTAAGTTGGCACAGAGTATGTATGCAGTAATCCAGGCTCTGCAACACTGTCAAACACATCAAAAGACACCACGTTTACCATCAGTGTACAGCTGCGCGGGAATTAATCTGCATTCTTACACTCACAGTGGCCCTATCTTGGAAGATGTTTCCAAGTCTGACTTAATACAACACTCACATGCCACATGTAAGTTCAGAGAGTTACTGGTGGTGTAATCACTCCCCCTCTCCATACTAGCTGTGATATCTTCCCAGCACAACTACACCGTAAAGGCAGGGGATTGGAGGGAATCAATGATTTCTCACAACATGTAGCCTCACCGCTGCTAACAGAGAAACAGTCTTCACATGTTATGAATGGCAAAAAGTCTCCTGCTGCAAAGAAAGAGATGAATTGGACACAATGTACACTTTTGGAAAGAGTATCTTCCAAGTACGGTGGCCCAGAGAGCTCAACGCACTGCAACTTGAGAAAACGCATGCAGAGACACAAAAGTGCTACTCATTCAGAAAACAACTTCATAAATTTGACCACACATGCTGCAACGACTTACACCACCTGTAAATACACAAACGCGCTGTTTGCGGGGACACAAAACAGTGACGGACCAGCCGTGGCACACCTTTGTACGATACGTCTTGACATTAGGATTTATGAGGGCGGCCATCCATCGGTGGTGTTCAAGTGTTCATGTATACGTGAGGAATACAGGCCACATGGGTCTGATGCTAGTTTAAACTCAGAGCACAGTGAGTGGAAACCAAATCCTTGCACCACTTCTCAGCGAGGAAAAACTCTCCAGGGAAACACCAAAATTGATTTGGCTAATTCAAACTGTTGAACCCTCGTTTTAGCTCTGGCTGACCTTTGAAGAGAGTGGATTATGTCCTGAGTCTTTTCAGTTAGAGGAAGAAATATTACAGCAGTCAATAACTCTGTCACTATACAGTGTATGGAACATGTGCTGTGTGAGTACTGCTTAGTGATGGGAACCTCTCCTTTTACAATAAAGAGAAGCCGGGGTTGAGCAGATATACTGTCGATGTCAGCTCCGTGCTCGAGCTGACCTCAGAGATAAAATCAAAATGCAATAAATCTAAAGCGGGAGGGAGGAGATCGATGTGGCCATCATCCCCCCATGAATCCCAATGAAGTTCAACTTTCTGCACTAACTCCTGCCAGCCTCCTCTCAAACCCCCGTTCCCCTCCTTGTTCCTATCCATCTCTTGCTTCCTCCGTCAGCCAGTCTGTTTCTCAAACCCCCACCCCACCCCACCCCCCCCC
>OMNW01000706.1:0-11657 GCA_900303245.1 Selene dorsalis | reverse complement strand
GGGGGGGGGGGGGCTCTGTTTGTTGTAGGGATGATGGCCTCTGTGCTCCCCAAGCTTAGCCACACGCTTAACCCGCACTCCTTGACATCATACCCTCCCCTCACCCCCATTGATATGCAAATGAACAGCAGCCCCGTTTGCAAATGAGGGAGGAATAATTAGTCAGGAGCACTTAGCAACAACAACAATAATACACGCGTCTGATCCAGGCTGAGCTGCTCTCTCTTTGTCATTTGAGCTCCTCCTGGCAATCATACAAGGCCCCCCCCGCTCACACATACACACACACACACACACCCTCACACCCCCCATTGCAGCACCAGAGACACTGGTGGGTTGTGGGGCATCCACAACAAGTACAGTGTTTGGCCTTTTGGAGCCTCACCAGGGTTTAGGGAGCCAGTGGAGCATGGAGGCCAAGCAGAGCCCTAGGCCAAGAGCACCGAGTACAGAGCACAGCCTGGGTTGGAGACCTCTCTGGTATGCAGAGAGGTCAGAGCAGAGAGCGAACCAGAGAGGAAGTAATGTGGATACGCTGAGACCTGAGCTTTACAGGTCCTGAAGGAAGAAAGAACACCGTCACACACAAAGAAAAGAAGGAAAAAAAAAAATCAAAGTTCAGTTAAATTTTTCAGTGAAGAAAGTACCGTTTGCATCTGTTTGTCAAAAAGTAGAACAAAAGAGAAAATGAGCAAGTAAAAGACAGTTCATTGAAGAAAACAAAATGGCTGATGGGAAGAAAAAAAAAAAAACGGCATCCATTTCGGGAATAAGACTCAGTGCACTGACTGGGAAAAATAGATTATTATGTCCCATTTACATACAGTGCTTCAAAAGAGGCGGGTGTCATGTTAGTGCTCCGGTGCCAGGCGTAATGAAGAGCCCCCCTCCCACTGTCCCAGGACAGGCCCAGTGGCAGGGTATCAGGTAGACTAAGGTCCCATATAAAAGCGGCCCCTATGAATTATAAATCATAGGCCACTGGAGCCACAGCCTATGGGAAACCAAGGGGGTAAGACGGACTATGTTCCCGGAACAAAAGATAGCAATGGGAGGGGGTAAGGTGGAGAGGTGGTGGGTTTGTGTCACACGGTAAAAGTTAAAGAAGGACAGACAGTCTGATTGTATGTCATCGCTGTCTTTGTCTAACATGTAGAAAGTAATTTCACTGTGGTAATGATATTAACATTTTAAGCTATTGGCCCATATGGCAGATTCATACTTTCTTTAATCATACCTACTGTAGGTGTAAATGTAAAATATTTTTCACACGTACCTCTTGGGAGGAAAATGGGAAGTGCTTGGATTTCTGAATATTTTCTGCACCTCTTCTCGTTTGGGCACACACACATATAAGAATAAGCAAGAATGCACGTGTTCTACTTTATGTGTGTGTTCATGTGGAAAGATTTCTGAACCAGCTGGAGTTTTCTGGTCCTCCCCACTGGTCAGTAGGTTTTAGGCCTGGTTCAGTCAGAGGTGATTGAATAGAAATATTGTTTTTTTTTTTTCCTTTTTTTGGGGTGTGGGGGGCATGCTGATGAAAGGTTGATTGATATGGTGTCAGGCGCTCTGTGATGGATTAAATTGTGTGTGCAGACGTTGTGGCCCTGGCCAGTCATGGCTGTTGCTGCCTTTTCCGCCAGCCACTGCTGTGGCAGCTTTAAGAAAATTTGATTTTCGCAGCTCAGAAACATACGGCAGCCCCTTTCTCTCCGCTGCCTGACTTCCATTTAGTTTGAGAGTGCACAAGTGATTCTTTATTGGATGAAATCTGCGCCGGATTGGATAAAGTGTTAGAGCGCTGAGCCATCTATCACTATCACCACCCCAGCTCCAGTTTCATTTTAAAAGAAAGGAATGAAAGCAGAAAAAACAGAAAAGAAAAAGAAGAAAAACAGACAGCCATAGGATGTTGGAGATTTGAAAATTAACTGTGGCAAGTAAAAAAAAAAGATCTATCCTCCAACCACTAAGCCTGTTTCCTCTGTTGGAGAATACCAAGCTTTTCTCTGTAGAGATGCCTCCATGAGTCACTAGTCTCTGGAGCTCTGCTGTCTCCCTGCTCTCATAATGTCTGCTGACCACCTTGATCCCACACCTGTTCACACCCTGCTCAATAAGTATGTTTCATTCCTTTAACTTAGTGGTTGCTTTTCTCTCCTTGTGTGGTCCTCCATATGACTCCAGAATCTTGTAATACTAAATTTGCTGTTGTTGTCAGCCCCTGAGAAGAATTTAACATGCTTTATACGTGTGTTAAAATTGCAATTGGTGCACGTTTTGTGACAAAACTGTAAAATGAGTTCAACTGATTCTCCTTGCACCAAGCCCAAGTCTGAGATGCTACTTGATTAGTTCTGTCATATTTTTTTTTAGACCTTTTAAAACATTGTTTTTAAGGTTATATATTCAATTGGAATCCCTCATTAAAATACACATCTAAAAACAGAGATGGTATTTTTAATTTTTTAATAATCTCTGCTTTCAGATGTCTAGTTTTTCTAAAGTTCAGTATCAGTTACCTTTGCACAGCTGTGACACAAATATGTTTATTATGGATTTGACAGTTACATCAAATAGTCTCAAGGCCTCTGCTGCAAAGTAGCAGCCTCTTTATCCACTGAATACCGCCCCCACTCCAACCCACCCCAACCTACATAACTTTAGTCTAACTCATCTGTCCTGCTCCTCCAGTCCATCCCAGTACAGCCCAGGACGGCTCAGTATAAATCTGTGAATTAGTCAGACTTGTTTGTTTGTTCACATCCGACCTTCTCTTTTCCATTCATTTTTAAACACAATCCCATATGTCCCCCTGACTGTCCATTAGTGCTCTGCAGTATAAAGCAAATAGCCATGAATTTACCTCAGGGCGATGCAGACAAGAGCTTTGGAAGGAAGGAAGGAAGGAAGGGAAGATAGGAAGGAAGAGTAGAATAAAGAGCTGGGGGGGGGCAGCAAAATTGTGCAACTCCTATGTATTTCATTTTGTCTTACATAATTCATTTTGAAATGCATCTTGGATGATGTAAATCTGTTCAGAGGCACCCTCTATTTCAAGCCTTTACCCTTAAATGTCTCTCTGGTTGGAGTGTCCTGAGGCAGTTTGGACCCACCAGCCTTCCCCACCCCCAGCCTTAATAAATCATTATGGAGCAGAGCCGCACTTATCAAGCTGGTCAGAGACCTCTAATGAGCGCAGGGACCACGACTCTGTACAGCCCCAGAAATATTTTATTGAGAGCACATTTAAACACAAACTACTCAGGATGTATGACCACACTGGTGAGCCCCCTGTATCACATCTGCATCAGAAATAGCAGGCCCGAGACCACAGACTGTATGTAAGATCCACCCATTGTTTAAGCTGCCCACTGTGATGCAGCTAACTGTCCTCTAGTCTTTCTTGTCCAACAAAACCAATGCTGAGTGCCCTCTTTGGGGTGCTTGGATTATTTCCTGGATCCTGATCGCTCCTGTGGGGACTTATGACCTTTGCTCTTATGCTCTAGTTATGATGGCCCTTCTGAGAAGAGAACATACTCAAAAGGCAGACTCCGATCATCTCCCTGAGTAATGGTCTACTGCTACTATCTCCATTGTGTGCTTTATGTATGAAATTGAAAAGGCAGAATTATGAAAATCTAGATGGTTCTTTGAGGCAAACCTTGACCAAGATACAGATCAGAAGTTTTTGTACTTAGTATGTGGGAACATTTTTTCTTTTAAATGAAACACTGGGCCCACTGATTTCATTATTCTTTTGAAGTTAATATCATGCCAATCAAACAGCTCTCTTTTCTCCCTATCTCAGGTTGAATTAATTGGTGAAGTCAGATGCTACACTGTTAGATTAAACTGGAGCACAGATCTAAATAGCTTCTTCACTTGTACAAGAGAAAATGCTTGGTTTTGAACACCACTTAGCAATCCTGTTCTTTATGACAGCTTTGTCAGTTGTATGATTGACAGACTTGTAGCTTGTATTGTGAGAGTGAAGCCACTACATGGTACCTTTTTTGAAAAAAATCTATATGCCTCTGCTCATGTATTTTTCCTAATGAATTAATGCAATTTAATCCAGTAGGTAAGGCATTTGGAGGTAAAATGAGAAATAGAAAGAGATCATATCACAGGTTAAGGCCAGTCTCTTTGATACAGGCAGACCATCATTAAAGAAATGCTCAGGCTCTCAGCGATGAATCCACTATTCAGAAATACCTGACCTAGGATAATGGCAAGTACATTGTTAATGCATCATTTTTTTAATAAGTTAGAAAATTGCTCAGACCACTGAACAAAGTCAGAATGAGCAAGGACTCACTGAGAGTAATAATAAAAGGTAAGAAAGTCTTTCTTTAACATTCCTTTTAAGTTTTCAACATCCAAGACTGAAGAAAAGTAGTGAGAAAAAAATCATTACGCGGTTGTTTCATCTGACTCTTTTCTTCCCCAGCACAGAAACACTGGCCTGATTAAAGATGACTAAAACCTAAAACCGACCAAGCTACGCACTTCTTCTCTTTCCTCCTCTCTTTAACTTTTATTTTTAATGGAAAATCGGCCCCGAGCTCGTTTACTCAGGAACAGAGGGATATAAATGTTTTAAAATTTAACCAAAAAAGAAAAAGAAAGGGAAGAAAATGGAATGGAAGGAGGAAAGGATAGGTAATATGAGAAAGATTTTAATCTTAATAATTCATAAAGCAGTCCTTCAATCCCCTTTTTTTCCCTCTGCTGACTGGTGTTTGATGAAGATATAGGCTTTCTCTCTGCTGGGCTCCAGCAAGGTAAATGTTGTGCGGTGTAGATAGGCCACCGATAAGGCCAATATATGAGACACTTACCAAGGGGGAGTGGGGAAACGGCATTACCCAGGCAGAACATGGGGGAAGAGAACAGAGCAGGATCGTATCAGAAACAAGGTTAGAATGGCATGAACGGCCCTAAGGGAAGCCAGGCAAGACAACAAGTCAGACTGCACAGTGATTGTAGCACCTAGGGTCTCAGGGTCAGTGAAAGGGTGGGACATGAATACTTAAAACCCTGAGAAGCTATGTTTGCTTATGTGGAAATTTATTTGAAGCCTATTGGATTCTAAAATGTCACTGGCTTTGTTGGTAAGACATTGCATTTCAGTAGAATGATGCATTATGTTTTTCTTATCTGAAACAGTGGCGGCTGAATATTAGAAGTGGCAGGAATGTTATTTTCATTACTTTGAGGATCTGTAGCTTTTCATATGAAGGCATCTCTCTCTCAGGTATTGCTTTCAAACAGCGATGGCCTTCTACACAGGAAAGATCTTTTGTATTTTATGTATTTTGTGCAGATTTTTTTTTGTCCAGAATTCACAGTGAAATTGTCAGTGGTTTGTAAGTATGGAAAAAAATGGACAGGCTTGAGAGTGTGTATAGAAGGAGAGGGGCAGAGATGAGGAGGAAGGAAGAGGGCTTTGCTGCTCTGAGGTACAGCCCTCTGATCTCCTTTTAAGTTGTGGCCCAGCATGCTCAGCAACATAGCCAGTCAAACCTGCAGCCCCCCAGGGTTCAAGCTCCGCTCAAAGGATTCTCCTCTCTGAGGCTCCACTGCCTAACCGCCAGGCCACGGCTACTTTCCACCTCAGTGATCTCACACACACACACACACGCACGCACACACTCCCCCGACCAGGACTCGCATGTTGACACTGTGTTTGAGGAAACGTTCTGTGATAATGTCCCTGTATTGATCAGCTATCTGTGATGATAGCTGTTGGGAAAGCGACCTGAATTCAATCTGGAACGATTGTTAATACGGGAAAGGTGGCTCAGCCTTCGGTCTGCCAAAGTGGGGGTGAGGGTGTAGGGGGTGTAGGGGTCTAGGGTTCGCCAAAGGTGAGGGGCCCTCCTTCCCATCTGTAGTCCTGGGAGTCAAGTTCAGCCAGAGGGTCTATGGGGGGACTGGAGGTCTGGACGCCATGTCCATCTGGATCAATCTGCATACAGAGGCCAGCTGACTGAGACAGCCCCTCCTGGTTCATGACAGGAGAAAATGGCTGAAGGGGATGGTTGATTTTGGGAAATGTGATTTTTCTAAGCAGTAGAGAACTGAACTACTGGCCTTTATATTTGGTTAATGTAATGCAAATTGATTTTCAACATCACCATCACTGCTTATATCTCACTGGGTCATGTCTATTTGACTTACAGTATGTATGTAATGGAAGGATGCAGTCAGTAATTATTTTGTATATGGAGAAAAAAAGAGAATGACACTAAAATAAAGTGACATTAAACCTTTAACTTGGCAACTTGAATACACACTTATAAAAAGTGAAAGTGTTTTTAAAAAGCACATTTGAGTTTATGTCAGTTTACCAGTTCTTGCTCTGAGGTTGAATGTTGACATTTGTTCTGTTTGCGAGTAGATGCCATGCATTTGTGAGTGTGTATGTGTGCATAAGGCATTCATGAGATTGGTGTGAACCTTGTCCTCTCTGAAGGTGCAGAGGCCAGGCACACTGCTGCCGCTCATATGCATCTCTTTTATTGTCTATTGTGCATAATCACAGTCCTCTCGCTTCTCAGTGCCAGACTTTTGACCCTTTTTATTTTGCTGTCCATTTTCAGCTGCCCCGCAACCTAACAGGCATTAGACTACTGAACAGATGTGCAGGGGGCAGCCAGTTAATGCTAATGAGGGCTTCTCAAACACCGAATCCTTTTCATAGCCTGGATGACAGAGTGCGGAGAAGTAGCACACAGCACGCTGAGTCCAGTTTTAGTCAAAAGATGAGCTTGTTTTAAAAAGCTTTGGTTGTAGCTAAAACTCATACGAGTCATAGGCCACATTTGTGTTCATCTGTGTCTGTGTTGGTGTGTGCACGTGTCTGTGTGCGTCTCTTACATGCAAGCGTGTGCATGTGCATGTGGCCGGTCGTGCGTCTGCGTGTGTGTCCCCAGGCTAGACAAAGCATGCTACTCCTTGGCAGATCCCCCTGTCACTGCAGAGGCCTCAGCGTGTGCGAGTGTGTGATCAATCTCACGTGGACCAGTCATGGTGTCAGGGCAGCAGTGGATCTGACTCTCGCTCTCTCTCTCTCCCTCCCTCTCTCTCTCTCCCTCTCTCCCTCCTTCTTTCCTCATTTCCCATTTCTCTTCCTCTTTCTCTCTTGCTCCTCTCCATCCATCCTTTCCTTTGACTGTGGGACAGTAGGAGAGCCAGGTCAGGAGCGAGCCTATAGAGCACCCATCGTTCTAGAGGATAATTAATTCATGCCAAGCTGGAGGGCTGATCCCACTGATCCCTGGACTGCTCCACACAGGTACCTGTGCCTTCCTTTTCTGAGGACCTGCCCTGCTCTGTTTCACTTTGTCAACAGAGCTTTGCTGACTGACTGATTTGCTGACCAGCACTCACTCATGCTTTCACTTTTTCACACTCTCTCTCTCTCTCTCCCTCCCTCCTCTGCCTCCCCCCACTTCGCCCCCCCCTCTCCCTCTCGCACACATACTGTACACAAGGCAGCACTCACGTGCATGCACGCCCATTACTGAGTAACTTTTATTAGTGTTTGCTGGAGTGAGAATAGCACAGTTTCCCTCTTGATCTACATTGTGTGGGTTTACAGGTTTACAGGTGTAGAGTTGGAGAGACACGTTTTATGCTCTGAGGTGGCAAATGTCATGTTTTTGAAGTTGAAGTGGGTTGTCTTTACTGCTCTGGGCTGTACTAGGTGCTTCTACACCTCTGATCGCCTCTGATCGACTTTCTCAAAGGTTACAGCTTTTCTCTTTTCTGTGATTTTGTGTATTTGATGTGTTATTCCTCGCTGCGATAAAACCCCAAAAATGTGGCAAACCGTGATGATTCTGAAGCAGTTAAATCTGTTTGACTGCTCTGCAACGTTGTTACTTCTTACCCTGAAGTGGTTACTGAAATGATGCAGTTTTTAAAATAACAAATTCATAAAAACAAGCCAGAAAGAGGGAGATATTTATATTTTCTCAAAGGCTCTAATAGTTGCCAGCATTCCCAACAAATACTAGTTTCTACTTTATAAATGTATGTTTTGGGTTTTATTAATGGATCTGTTAATGACATGATGCATTAGTTAATATGGTGACAGACTTGACAGTGTCCCTTATTGGTTTATTCTGCTTAAATAATCATAGTTACTACCACTTACTAACAGGAATTTACCATATATTCAGATAACTTAAGAAAAATAATCCAACACTGGTTTTAGTTACAACGTCACTACAAAGTACCTTGCTTTTTTATAGTTTTCCTTTGTCCATTAATTTGGATTGACAGACTAGATCAACTTTCAAAGTCCTGCAGGCATGTAGGGAAGCGGCTACTTCACGGATTTTGAGATGAGGAAAAGGTGTTTCCTGTAAATGTCACTCTCATTTTTAGATGAGGAGATATTTTTTTCTAAAGGGTCAGCACAAGAATTTATGGTAGGTGTTGCTCTGGGAGCTTTGAGAGGAGGGTTAATTTGTAGAGCACGTGATGGTCTCTCAGCAATCTGAACATTTTTCTGCTCAAGCGCCCACCTGTCAAATGTGTTGAAGCTGTCCTCATGTATGGTGATGCATTGTAATACAACTTAAATATGTTAGCATCCCATTTATTAGATGAGCTGATCCTGAGGTGATGAGGCAAGGTGATCCATTTAGAAGTTGTTTTAAACTTAATTTACACGTATATACCCGCCAGTCTAAAAGGTTAATGGCTGACAAATTAACCCCTGCAGCATTATCTCACAAATGGCCTGCAGCATATGATAACCTATAATCAATATCAGCAATTATGTGTCAGACAGAGGCTATTGGCCATGACCTGCCTCTCATGAAGAGACTTTCTGAGGAAACAGGATCTCTTCCACTATGCAGATGCAGGGTCTCTCCCATTCTGATGTCATTACAGACACCTGGGACCACCTATCATCCACTGGCTGCATCTATCCCTCTGATTCTATTGCTTCAAACCTTCTACTCTACTTCTCCTCGTCTTCCTCTCTGTATCGATTGCATCCTCATCCTCATTTTCATGGTCTTGTTTTTCTCTCTGCTTCCTTTTATTGTTCAAGTGAATCTTGTCTGTCTTCAATTTTAAGAAAAGACAGAAAAAGTTCAGGTGTCCCTTCAGTAGGCCTTTATGTACCCCACACATATTTCTATATGGTCTTGCTTCTGTTTTTCATCCCTGAAGAATATTTTATTAATTACTTCAACTTTTAAATCACAAGCTTGGATATGATCCTTGATTTTATTCCAATGCAGTGATTTGTGTGTTAGGAAAAAATGATACAGGCCCATGTGTAGATACAGATACTGTTGTACAGATTATGTATTTTTTTCTCATAATATACACCAACGTTGATAAATTTGATACATAACGAGAGTTCGTTTCTTTCTTTTGTAAAGTAACGCGACTCTGGACAAATCATCAACTTTCTGTTACAATTAAAAGAAAATCAAGCGAGAGTCGTCAGTCCTGAGAGCAGGAGCATCTTTCACATATGGACAGTGACACTCTGCACAATATATTCTTCTGAACAGGCCACCGTAAAAACTCCCCGTATTTCATCATCTCATCATTACATAATAATGAATTAGAATTTAATAAAGAAACAAGTATTTTACCTTAACATTTACCAAATTGTTTTCTAACAATCACTTTGGAGCGACCAGTGCGCCTTCCTTATTAAACATCACACATTTGTCACCGTTCATTAGGAGTTAATTAAAGTCGAGTTTACTTGAGAGCCGGCCAATTATCAGCTTTTACATGTGGTATTTATAATTATAATAATAACTGCGTTTAACCAGAAGTCGTGTGTGGCCAATGCTTTCGATTATTTGTATTACAGAAACAAACTGTGTGTATAATTGTGGCCCTGAGCTCTGTGTAATAACTTTGTTTTTTTGTTTTTTTAGTTTTTAAGGAAAGACAAATCAGTGTGTGTGTCGTTCAGTCAGTGTGTGGAAAATTTCACTGAGGACTGGGGACAGCTGAGGCATACACGAGCTGTGTGATTTGTATTTATGAAATGCGCCACAATGTTGTGTTTTGAAAACAATGTGAGATTGAAAAGCAAATAATATTTTGTGGTTCCGCGTGAGGTCCTTAAAATTCCCAGTAAAGCATTTAATTTTCATTTCAGACAAGAGTTTTTGTTTAAATCCGCGGCAACGGTGAATGTTCACAAACAAACACATCAGTGCCATCTACAAAGCATCAAAGGTCTCAACAAACCTCCCACATATGAACTAATTACCTAATTAGATAATTATTATAATAATAATAACAACAATAACATTTATAATGATATTAATAATAATGATACTACTAATAATAATTCTAATAGTGCTATATAAAATACATTTAATAGCCTACGTGTTATTTTGACAGTGAACAGAGTTTGAATTTTCAGCAGAAGCTCGGGACAGTCGCAGACATCCAGACAGAAGGCGCTCCTCCGCTTCTGTTGATGGTCACTGGCTGCAGAGACCTTGAACTTCACCGGAGCTGGTCGGGGGTTCAAATGCGGGGTGGGGGGTGGCAGCTGAGAGCCATATGCCTCCATGTGACTGCTGTGACACCCAGCGCAGGGTGAGTGATGCTCACCGGCTCTTGTGGTGAGGACAAGTACCTACTGCTTCTCTGGCTCTTTGGACTTTTTTTTTTCTAGGAATTTTTCTTTTCTTTTCATAGCCTGCGCAATTTGTTCAGTCACGTGATCAATCTGTCGCGATCATTATATTTTTTCTGTGTGCCTGTCAGTGAGTAGTCTGCATGTCGGAAACCTGCAGTGGGTGAGATTCATTAACAGGTCAAAAGTGGGACTGATTTAAGGAGGTGTTGTCAGGAAGGCATTTTGTTGGTGTGTAGCAGCTAAACAGGCCTCTGTATTTACATATCAGCCTGCAGATGGTTTCAGCTGGCGGGGCCTATGAAATATTCAGCCTGGACTAAGGCAGCCTGTTAGTGATGTGTAGTGTAGGAATCAAAATGGGGCTGAACCTGGAGCAGGTTTGCCCCCCACCCACATCAACCTCCATCCAGACTCCAGCTCTGTGTCACATCCAGGCCTGCGTGTGCCCTTCGTGGATAGGATGGCACACAGAGAGGGGAGGGGGTGGATGGATAATAGTTTACTGTAACTAGTATAAATAGAAGCGTGCAGGTAATTAATTATTTGTTTTTGGGTCCTTTTTTTTTTTTTTTCTCTCTCTCTCTTTCTAAATGTCGTGTCGGTGGCTCGGCTGCCCTCATCATCTTTTTTCTTCTTCTCCGAAACATGACTATTTAGTTTCACAAATGTTAATTGATTAATGATCAAACATTCTCGCGAGTAGATACATTTACATCCTGCATTGATGTTTCAGGTTTCTATTTTTGTTGCACATCCATTTTGGCTATGTAAGACTACAGGCCCTATCCTCTGTACGATATGTCAGTTCCTGCACTAACTATGATGTCATGTTTGAAACCCCTTTGGTCTTTGAATGACTGAGAGTAACTCTTAATAATGAGCACTAAATAAACATTATTATTTCCTTCTTCCGAGGAAAGAGGGGGGGGCAGGAGACTAAGGTGGGAGATAAATAAATGATGTTTAGAGCCGAAACTTGAAAACAAACTCTGGTAGATGAAAAGTC
>OMNW01000705.1:53503-70195 GCA_900303245.1 Selene dorsalis | reverse complement strand
TGCTCTGCACAGCTGAACTGCACTCCATGCGAAGACAAACTGGGAAGTTTAGAAAAATAACTTAGTCATTAAATTTGAATCAGTGAATTGGAGGGGTAGCAATGGCAATGGATGAGGGGCATTAATGTTTTAACACTCTCAGCTGGCCCAAAGTGACGTCTGGCAGCTATTACACAATGCTGTCCCACTGACAACACAGCAACTAGCAACATGCATCAAAGACACAGTGATGTATACAAGTGGAAACCTTTCAATAAACAAAATCCACTGATTAATGCAATACTCAGCAGGACTCAACTAAAATGCATGAGCAGGGAGAGCAGCTGACCTTAATGATTTAATACCAGCCATTTCATATTCATGTCTTAGGTGTCTTTATGGATCGACCTCCTGAACTTGTACTTGGACTGCGATGATTTGGCAGCACACTTTCACTCCTTCTGTGTGGTGTAATTGTGTTTGTTTGAAAAGTTGTTGGTATTTTATTCAACGTACAATCATAAGCCTC
The DNA here is from genome assembly GCA_900303245.1 of Selene dorsalis. Taxonomy (NCBI): domain Eukaryota; kingdom Metazoa; phylum Chordata; class Actinopteri; order Carangiformes; family Carangidae; genus Selene; species Selene dorsalis. The sequence goes on along the minus strand of OMNW01000705.1, from coordinate 69,687 downwards.
GACAAACTGCAGAACATGGTTCATTAAACATGTTTAGTGCTGTAATATTACTGATTTACCAACCGCATTAATCTCTGCTGCACCAACTACATGGGTTGAGCATGTAGCCTAAGATTATTGAGTGGGACAGATTATTCATTATGTTGGCGAGGCATAAATGGCTGAAAGTTTTCCCAGTGTTGAAGTCAGTACATTTTCCTCCTTCCTCCCTCCATTTCTCCCTCTGTCGAGGACAGCTGCCCCTGAGCCAACACATGATTACTGAAGCCTTGCGCTGGAATACGACGCTCTCCCATGACGCCGGGCCTGCAACAGGCCTTACCGTTGTGTCCCTCAGCTCTGTGTCTTTATGAGGAAAGAGGCCTGCATCATGTTTTCAAGCAAAAGCTCTGTCCCTCCCTGCAAAGATGAAAAGACCGATGTGGCAGAGCAGTCTGATTTCTTGCAGACCTCCCATGCTCTGGAGAAAGACAGGAGATCGGTGCCAGGACCTTCACAAAGTGCTTACAATCCACTGAGTCTATTTGGGCTGAGATGTGTCTACAAACAAGATACACTGTCTAGCTCGTTATACCGAGGGTGTGGACTGTGTGGAGAAATGTACACATCTGGTGTGGGGAATGGGAACAGATTTCAGAGTTTACATCTTACTAAAGACATGCTAGACATTAACTTGGCTGGCAGGCACCAACATGAAATGTGGAGTTTTATCTTGTGGGAAGTCCACCATAAATTCCAGATGACAGGGGTGGAAAATCATTTCTTTTCATGGCTGCCCCAACAAATATCTTAACCTGATTGAGACAGATGTGTTGAGGTATTTTCTGCAGAATCTACTTCTTGGGTTTGTTGAATGACAGTCAACCTTGGAGGACATCTTCAAAAAATTGCAACTCTGTACAAATGGAAAGAATACGATGAATCTGCTGCTTTGATAGTTAGATATGTCTCACTGAGAACAGTCTTAAGGAGTAATTAATTAATTAACAGTGTAAAGTTTTACAGCACACTGTAAAATGCTGTGCTTCATTCAGACCTCAACTGTGTGAGAGACAATAAATCAGTCTGCTACTCACATTAGTCCTGATGCACGTCACAGATATTCATTTCAGCCATGGATATCAAGTCCACCTATTTTCGCCTCCTTTCATCCAAGGTGACATGGAAGCACTCAAAGTGCCCTAATTCCTGCCCCTCTCATTGAGCTGCTGCCAAAGTCCCACCATTAACTTGGATTTCTCCGACTCAGCAGGTGTAGAGGAACGAGTCCCAGCTATAATCAGCCTCAGCCATCCAGTGTTTGATGCAGCCTGCTAGGAAACTGACTAAACAAACTGTATTAATAGCTCCTGCTGCAGCCATGACTCTGGAATCTGAGGCTTGAATTGCCAGAGGGTAGGGGAGACCCCACAAAAAGGAAAAAAAAAGGAAAAGAAAGAAAGAAAGAAAGAAAGAAAGAAAGAAAGAAAGAAAGAAAGAAAGAAAGAAAGAAAGAAAGAAAAGATGCAGTCAGCAATCAGTCAAGTGAAGAATCATGGGTATTTGCTGGATCACAGGTGAGGTCTTGTAAATGTGCTATGCGCTCTAGAGACCACAGATCTAGGCAGAGGCTGGGTGTGTGTGCAACAGCCAATACGTATTTATGTAAGCAAAGTGAACACGAGATTTGGAAAATGGAACAAATGAAATCCTATATCCATGTCTGCATAACTAACAAGGCCTAAAAGCTAAATCCATGCCAAGCCAGGAGACAATGTGGGACAATACAGGATGGACCCAGAGCGGTTTTCCAAAATTAAATCAAAAACACTGTCCTGATCTGATTCCTGCTGGGCAGCTTTTACAAGCTCCTGCCATGAGGTCTTTGTTCTAAAACTCAAAAAGAAGAAAAAGACCATGTCATTTAATGTTTTGCACTTCAAACAGAGCCAGCACAGCACTGGCACTAAAACACCAACAATTTTTGCAAAATCTATGCTCAACAGCATTAACAGTTCAACACTGAATTAACGACTCAATAATAAGATTTACAGGCTTTAAATCACTGACATCGCAGTGATCTATATGCCATATACTCTATACATACAGTACGTGTGTGTGTGTGGGTGTGTGTGAGGTTAGATTTATTCACAGTGTAATTAATGTGACGACATTTAAGCTGCGGTCAAACGCATGTCATGAGTGTGGGTCAAAATGTTTGGTCGGACTACACAGATTGCAGTTTTCTCTAGTGTAACACTTCTATGTGATGGAATGAAGTACAACTCTGCCAAAAACATGACCTACATTCCTAACGAAGGTGTTGACATGCATGTGGATGCGGATCCTGGGGCGTCCAACAGCTCGAATTGCAATACTATGGATATCATTATTACTTAGTCTATGAATTCTTTTGAGGCTCTCCTTGCAGACCCAGTTTATCATCGTGTAACACTCTGCCGCCAAAAAACCAGACAGGCAAATTATTTTCCCTTGGGTTTTGAGCATGTGTAAGAGGGCCGTGTCAAAGCGAAATCCTTACGTCCTGCAAACTTTAGTTCCTTCTTCTAGACAACGTTGCCTAGCTTGAAAAAGTTGGTCTTTCTTAGCCTCCATTACCCTCTGGCTATGTACGGGCACACTTAGCCCTGCCTTTTCCCGTAACAAGACCGCCTTTTCTTTTCAGCAATTGGCTATAGGCACGCCAGTCAACAGCATCTAATGCAAGCAATGCGTTAGACCCTGTCAATAACATCGACTGGCACAATCTTATTGGTTAAGAACCAGAAATCAACTTTTTGTATCCACGCAAAACTAATGGCTAGCTGGCGTGGCTAGCGTTAACAACAGGCCGAATACACGTTCAAAGTGAGTAATAACAGCTCCACTACCACTCTCTGCGATGACAGCAAACACACGTTAACACAAATTTAACTACGCCCAAAGTGAACTGGTGTATTTTAAAGATATTGCGACATAACCGCAATCAGAAAAGTAGTAAAAAGCTAGCAGTTGGTTGGTTAGCGGAATGACACTTGAGTGCAAATCGAGACACTGGGTCCGAATGAAGCGCAGGAGCTGCCACAACAGTTTTGACAATTAAACAGACTCGTCGTTTTAGCAATAACAAACAATGAAAACTGCCCCGGCGGGTGCTACTTTGTCATAGTATAGTGCAGTCGAGATATCTATGGAGTATTTCAAGGGTAATAAAGTGTTTACAAACTCACCCTTGCGCCCCTCTCTCTGGCTCCCCTCTCCTCTCCTCTCTCTTGGAATTTGACACTCCCCTCGGCGACGTCGAACTATCGCGAGACTTCACGTCGAGGGCAGACATTTAAAATGTGGTCTACACGTTAAAAGTACTTTAAGAAAGGTATTATAATTTTTGAGTAATTTTAACGTCTCGCCTCTGTTTTTTTTATACTCACATCTTGACGAAATTGGAGAGAGTCACGAGTTGTGTCTTCTCAGCGTTTGGCAGAGATGTCAAAATTTACAAAATATTTTCAAATATGCAACTGTCTATCTCAGTGGAGTAGTGGGCTCTGAGCACATGCAACTGCAATATGTCCTTCACATATATAAACAAGCAAACATATGCAACCCTTTAGAGTCATCAGCATTTTAAAAGTCTGCATAACTGAAATCTAAAGATACAAGCATATTCGTCTTGTCGTTTCACCATAGTGTGCTTACTGTGTGCCGAGCTTCAGTGAGGGATTTTTCAATATTACACAATCTTTCATCATCTAGCCTGTCAGTCGTCTTTTCAGCCAGACCATAATATATAGGCCTATAATAAGTAAGTTTATAATATTCAGTTCTTCTTCACAGTGTCAGAGATATACACCCAATTGGCAGTTACACCAAGCTAAAACCAGTGCAGCCCATTACAACATTTCAATATCCAATTCAGGTGTGTTAAAAAAAAAAGTTCTCATTCAATTTTGATCATTGTGGAGACTGCACTTGTCAGTAGCATTAAATTGTATTGCACAATACCGACTTAGAAACAGCAACCCCATTATCTTGTCCACCTCATTTACATCAGTGAGGTAGGTTGAGCAATAAAAACACTTGTCTATATAGGGGAATGCAGCTGTACAGCGCTGCAAACATCACACACTGTCCACAATTATCATGGCCAAATCTCTCTGAAACTGTTTTAATGAAATCTGAGCATTATAACCTTCGTGAAGGGAGGATTTGTTGCACGGCCTGTTTTAGTAGACAGCATTAGTTTTAGCTGGGTGTACCTATTTAAGTAAAGTGTGTCTTTACTACTCATTATGTTACTTAATCAAAAGTTGTAATACCTGTGGGCAGAAACAATTTAATTCAAATAAAAACTCTGCACACAAAAGTGTGCACTTCATTCAGTACTTCAATGAAAGTGCAAAAGTTTTAACATAAGTTATTAAAAAGTTATTAGACAGCCAAACGTCATAATGTAGAATGGTCCATCTCATAATAATGTAGTGTTATATGTATTTATGACTAATGATGCATTACATGACCTAAATTTTGCAGCATGGAGCTAATTTGAATTATTTTTGAATTTCCATCCAGCAGTCAACAAAGTCTCATCTTAATGAGTGAATCATATCTAATCATGTATTTATTGATTACATTCCATATCATTATTCTAATATATGCAAAGTAACTGAATCTGACAAATAAATATAGCTGGGTAAAATGGGTCATATTTGCCTGTGAAATGTAGTTGAATCAGAGTATGAAGTAGCATAAAATATAGGTACTGAGGTGAGGTATAAGTACATTCAAGTACAGTCCATGAGTAGATGTAATTACTTTTAACCACTGCGGGATGATGTTACTACCACAAAAAAATTAAGAGGCATTTCCAAATTTTGTCCTCTCTGCTAGTATACATGAGGGGGCAGATTTTTAGAAACACCTCTGAATATATGAAGTTCACAACAAAATGATCACAACTCTGACCTCCATGCTTAAATAGGTAAAAAAACAGTTAGGGAAATGATGTAGATATTGCTTGATACTGATCTTTGTCTTCAGAGTCTCAGTAGAGGCTGAAGTTGTGATTTGAAACTTTGAAATGTGTTTTCTAATAGGATCCACATGGAACGATATTATTAATGTGCAATTTTTAAACTAGTGACCATCCATGCATATTGTTTCACTTATGTTACATAAAGACATCTTTTAAGTTCTGTCTATTATTGCGTAGAATTATGTCTTTTGTAACATACAACAGGTGTTGCATGCAATGTCCCATTTCACATGATAACAGTAAACTGTTGAAACTTCTGTATATGAACACAGAAAATAAAGGCGGCGTCTTCCCCCCACGCTTTGTTTTTGTTTCCTTCCTGATACTCTCACCCTATTCTTTCCCCTTGAAGTGAACGTCCTGAATGTGGAGGTACATGGCAGTATTATGAACAAACCTCAAACAATGGGCTGGGATAAATGACATACATCCATGGTTGAACAAAAGATTCTGGTAATTATATATGATAAACTCATGCTGTATGTTTGAAAATGCAAAAATTATTGTAGATGAGCCAGCTGATGTAATCCACAGCTGTTGTTACTGAGCACTGCAATTTACCACAGATATGCAAATTACTCTCAACATCCCATTCACGTGCTACTTCAAAAGCCAATTCATGTCAATTCAGAGACAAAGCTTGAGAGACCCCCAATGGATGATTTGAGAACTGAGTGTATTTAAGTTAGCTTTGGTATTCCTCTCTAATTGTAATAATGATAATGGATTACATTTATATAGCATTTTTTTAACGAAATGCTTTTTCAATCTAGAGATAGAAACAAACACACCATGAGTAATTACTCTGATAGTTTTTTTTTCCTTAAATATTGAGTTCACCCCTGTTTCCACAAACTAAATAGATCTCTCACAGTATCAGAATAAATCTAATAATTCTGTTTATTTTCAATATAGCATATTGTCATAAGTTCATAAGGGGGCCTGGAGTGGCACGAATTTAATTAGACAAAGAACATGATTTCCTCTTACCTCAAAACTGTAACAACATTTCATTTACTTCTAAAACTGAACAGGAACCGAGACTCACCTGTGGACGAAGCCAAAAAAGAGAAATTTAGAAAAAGCTGTTTTATTAGGCACTCTGGTATTAAAACTAAAATTCAGAGGAGTTATTTTAAACTTATAAATGTATTGTTTACCTCTGTCATGCACCCTGTCAGCTTGTAACCTGTTCCTAACCATGCTGTTAAAAGAAACATAAGTTGTCCTAGACCACCTTTCCACAATATTAGTATAGTCTTAGGAATCTTCCCAAACACTTTATTGTGGACAAACAGTCTCTTAAAACAATATTTTTCTTTTTTGGGATCAATTCTATGTAAGTCTAAGGCCCTTAAGGCCTTACTGAGGGGACTGATTACATCATAGGATCTAACCATGTTTTATGAGGTAAACTGTGTTGTATATATGTATTGCGTCATACTGTGCTGTGGTTACACTGCTATGCTCTGATTGATAGACTGTTTGAAAGTGCAGGTGATGATTATAGTAAGGCCACACGATTGTTTACACTAGTCTGATGTGAACTGCTGATATAGTGATGGTCTGTGAGTGCTGTAATTGCTCTTGAGCTTTGATTACAAATTCTCTGACAAGTTGCTGCTGATGGTTTGAGGAAAGTTTAGATTGTCCTTATTTTATTTTATGGTTTGAAAATAATTTATTTTAAGTATTCGCCTCAAGCTCTTTTACCATCATACAGGAGCTTTTGTTGTGTTTGCTTGTTCTAGTTTCTCTTCATTTTTACTGTCATGCTTTCTATCATATAGTCTCTGCACACCTATATGTCATTGTATTTTGGACCTTAAAGAAAACTCCTTAAACTGAGATGTTTTTCCTGATTTATCCATGACTGACCATTGGGTTTTTTACTTTTAATTCAGAGTGCCCGTGATTTCCTTTAGTCTGCCAACACTTGCCAAGAACTTTATTCAGAAAGCTCTGACTGTTCATCTATAATGTGGTTTCTCATATTTGAGCTTCTCTGGACCACTCCTTGTAATGACAGTGATTCAGTCTAATGACTGCACTAAAACTGTAATTACAGAAGCCCTAAAGAGATCATGGCTGTGTTCAGCCTTGACCACTGATTAAGTTTCAAACTGTTAAACTACAGTTAAGCCTTTCCTTCAGTAGGTTAATATTCACATGATCTCTGTACAGACCCAGGAGATAATGATTATGGATATCTTTTCAGCAGAGTTTAATACACAACCACACATTGCAGATGCTTGTTGTCCACCTCTAACCCCAAAGAATTGAGCCTGGAGATCTTGTTTGGTCATCAAAATAGGGGGCTCAATTACATGTATTTTTTTCCTCATGGAAGAAATTTAGACATGTCACAGAAGAGAAGTATGGGTGTTAAAAATAACAGCAATCAAGGCTAAATTTTATCTAGCGGCTTCGGTTTCAGACTCCTGGTGTGGAACATGCTGCCTCGCTGGAATATCCTTTGTTAAAGTTATAACTAAAACTGTGGGAAAAGTCTACGCAAATAAACCAAACTGAGTCTGGCCAAATTAATATGACACAGCTTAGTATTTCAGTAGTTTCACACACCCTACCACAGTGCTTTTAAAGTAAGGTAAAAGCACTTAACCCAACAATTTGATGTCTTCGGTTAGTTTAAACAACCTAAAATTTCACACATTTTATAAATGACAATTGCCAGAAAAATGAATGGAATATAAAGGCATTTACTTTCATTAGGTTGACAAAGAAAAAAGCACTTCTGCTGGTGCACACAAGACATGATCTAAGGGGTTCATTTTTATACATTTGCAGAACAAGCCAACAAAATTAAGCACAGAAATGGTAAGAGTTCAGACAATACCATAACAAACGTAAATACATTTTGCAAGCATATTTAGTGAGTCTTTCAAAGACAAAACTTAGTACTCATGCCATTTCATGGTTCTAACATTTAAACAGTTAATTTAAAATAATAGGCTGCAAAATGTTGGACCTGTGAGCACCCTTGAAAACCTGAACTCCTGCAAGTTAAGATTGGAAACACACATAATATATATAAAAAAAACAAAAAATATTTAATTCCTCCTTGGCAAATGCAACTGCACCATTGGTTAAAACAAAGACCAAATAAATATTAAATTACATACAACAGCAGGCATGTTGAAGTAACTTTTATTAGTGAGCTTGATGGAGGCAAGACGAATGTGCCTATCATATTTTGCAAAACCAATCTGTGAACCAAATAATATTCTAGTTTTTGTTGCCTCTCCATGACAAATAAAACTGTTGTTTTCTGTTTTGGTATAAGTTTGTTTGTTTTCCTCCCCTTGGTAAAATGCAGTGGTAATTTGTAGTGTTGAAAGACTGCACTGAGTTTTCCTGGGGTGTTACTCAAAGAAAGATGGTCACTCCAACTATTAAACAACGACTTAACATTCGTTCCTGATCACTACTTCAGGAACTCTATCCTCTGAATTACTAGGCAGCCTGCATTATTCCACAGTAGCCGTCATTCATAAACTTAGACTCTGAAACCTGATTTTAATCTTTACATTTTTAAATAAATAAGTAGAACCTATTTTTACCACCACACTCTGTATTTTATGACATTTCTTCATCCTTTGTGACATACTATGATAGTAATTATTTCCATTATATTGACATTTTGTAATATTCAATACTTACTGTGAATTTTGCACACAAAATGAATAAACCTATCAAGATACACTGGCTCTGTATAAACATACAGAGAAAGGCTGGGTAATGGGACACATTTAGCTTCATGTCAGTAAAGATAATTCCCAACATCACAGGACTCGATCTGATGCAATATTTTCTTTTCGTACACCACACAAGGTAGGGTGGGGTCAGATTTGTTGCACAATGACATCCTTTTAACAAGTCCATAAAATAACAACATGAAGATAACGCATTGGTAGAGGCTTGCTCCTAGAGCTGAAACTGATCAAATTTATCAACTTGTACTTAAATAACTGCTCATTTCAATGCTGTGCACTAAATAATTAAAAAAGAAACATGGTGAGGTCTGCTCAGCTCTCCCAGTGCATGAATCTGCATTGATTCACAAGAAGGTTTAATAAACGAGGGCCACTGTCAGACACTATCATACATTTCGCTGGAGACATTTCATTGCCAGTACATGCAGTGTGATGAGCTGTAAAGGTCAGCCAGTGGGTTTATCACCTCAGTCTCTCAGCAGCAGGTAGTCTTTGATAGTCTCTGGTAAAGGAAGCTCTTTTACAGCAGTGGGGAGGAACTGCACTCCAAGACTCTGTCGGACAGAACAGCGTGCCAGAGAGCGCAGCGTGGGAGCCTGAGCCACCATGTTGGTCAGCCTCGCCAGCAGCTGCGGATCTTTATTCAGCTCCCTGGGAAGGGTGCCGTCAGCCCGTCGGATCTCAAACCGCCCTGCTGCCCGGCACAGCAGCTCAAGGCACTCCTCCTCCTGTTCAGTGCCCAGGCCTCGGGCCAATAGAGCCACCAGTCGGGAGATAGGGGTCTGGCCCTTCAGGTTGGTCACATGGACCTGGGCTCCATAGTCTAATAGCACTTTGACACTCTCTAGGTTGCCTTTCATAGCTGCCCAACTCAAAGGAGTGTCATTGTTGTAGTCCCGGGCATTGGGACAGGCTCCGCTCTCGAGCAGAGCCCTCACACACTCTGGGTTATCTTTGAAGGCGGCCCAATGAAGTGGAGTGTCCTTGTTACCATCCAGGGCATTTGGCTGAGCCCCATACTCCAACAGCAGCTCCACGCAGCTTTCATCCTTCTCTGCCGCATAGTGCAGTGCCGTGCGGTTATATCCATCCAAAGCATTCACCTGTTAAGTGAAGGCAATACATTATGGAGTCATATGCCAGAGAGTTAACAGCTCTAACCACATACATGCAACAGTAGATCTTGGACACACAGATTGTATGAGCGTCTCCAGACACACAATTTATTTTGTTTCCTATAGCATATATGTAAGAACATGAAGTGTGAAAGTTCTGGAGAAAATGGTATGTTGATTCAAGGGTGTGGCAATCACACACTGCAACACTGCAGGTGAAACCAGTTTCAAGGTAAGACATTCCAAGTGTTGATTGAACTGGACTATACACCCTAATTTAAATGGACACTGTCAGTGGAACTACTTTCTACCAAACATTTATACATATTAAAAATGTTCCTGGTTTTTTATCTTAGGTAACAGGGAAAGTTTCTGGAACACAAGTGTCACTGGTATTATTAAGATTAATGAGTGCAATTTCCTCCCTTTCAGGCAGCCACTGTCTCAAGACAGCACAATATGACACTGAATATGATTCTGTAAGTGAACACCATCCACCACCAGCTTTACTTTTATCAAAATCTGCACCTGCATATTAACTTGGGTTTTGAACACCTGCTTTAAAAATGCTTTTTAACATTTAATTGTTGTGTTCAAGTACTTAGTAGTGAACGTCAACATCTAACACTTGAAAACTGGCCATTATATGACAACCTTTAAATACAACAACTCTCTATTTTGTTTTAGATTTCAGTCTTGAACACACCAACTAGAAGAGTTTTAAAGCTTGTGCTCACAATTGAATTGCCTAAAAAAGATGAGATATCCTTGGTAAAAAAAAATAAATAAATAAAACTGGGTATTATGTCGAGAAATGGATCACCTGCAGTATCTTAAGCAAGGCTGAACTCTCTTCATATCACACAGTGGCTGTCTGGAAGGTAGCAGATTAATATAAAATGTTGTGGTTTAGTGTTTGTGAGAGTTATCTGTGACGTACCTCTGCTCCCTTCTCTAACAGCAGCTCCACACAGTCGGCATCAGCGACCATGCATGCACAGTGCAGGGGCTTAAGCGTGCCATGCATCCGGTTCACATCAGCTCCCTTAGACATGGGGATAGTGATGTCAATGTAACTGTTGACACTTGTAAATTTTACACACGTGAAGTCAAACTGAAAGATGAGCAGGTCCCTACCTTACGAATGAGATCCTCCACATTGTCGTGTGGGAATGAGCGGATGGCTGCGATGGTGCGGATGAGCCGCTCAGACAAGGAGTATTTACTTTGAATGCTTTGCATGATGTACCACATAGTAGAGCTCATGTGTAACAGAGGACCATGGCACCCGGGCAGGGGTGACACTACGGCACACTGAAATACAAACAGGGGTTAAAAACTGTAAGACACAATGGTTTTCACAACCAAGAGAATATTACATTTTTTTTTAAAAATCTACAAATTTAAAGGGTCCCTCTTTAGTTATTTGGGGTGATTAGACTTCTTCTTGGGTAATGGCAGAATGTGTGTTACCTGATTGTTTCATTATTACAAGATGCTTCAAAACAGAAACATTATGTTTAAAGCTTACATGTTATGAATCATAATTTCTAAAGTAGGGGAGAGTGGGGTAAGATGAGCCATTTTTCATATTCAGAACTACCATGTTGACTTTATTAGTCCCCACAGCTAAAATGTTTACTACCTCATGTTGTAGTTCATAGATACCACAACTCATGTATAAAACAAATGTATAATTATCTCTTTTGGTGCAAACACACTTCTCAGGAAAAAATAAATACATAAACATAAATGTCAAACCACTTTACCCATGTGGTTCTTACCTTCACAGACTGCATGAAATGATGCCTTCCTCCTAAATATTTGGTCACATGCTCAATTTTTCTTATGGTTTCCTAGCAACAAGGGGTGGCCCAACTTGCCCCTATGCTCAATTTACCCCACTCTCCCCTACTTGATGGTATTAAATCAAAATGTCACACATGTATGTATGATGTAAATCACGAGTAACTGCTTTAGTAGATTTTCCAGTGCTTTAATCATTATCATGCTGGAGAGATGTAATGCTGTCAGGACACGAAGGTCCTACCGTGCTATCAATAAAGTGCACGTTTCTGTTGTCGTTTATCTGAGCCCGGGTGCCTCACGTTGCCCTGCTGTTGCTACTCCCTTGCAGTCGCTTAAGAATCGACTGTCAGCAAGACGACTGGTATGTAAATAACTGCACGTAAACATATGACTGACACTGACAGCTAATGCTAGCTTTCTGGGGGAGAACATGGTCCACAACAAAAGAAAAAAACACGGCATACAACAGTGAATCACATATACCACCGACTGATAGTTGTGAAGAATGACGGATTAACGTTTGTATACGAATCACAACAGCTACTTAGACATCCTACATACGCTGGTAGGCTGGTTTAGAGGCGATAATTATCCTCGGCTATATTTTCACAAGCTGCTAGCATTAGCGACGGAGCTAGCTAGCGAAGGAGTGAGCTAACGTTAGCATTATGTGCTGAGCACAGTCGACACTCGTAGGCGATAAAAAATCAGATGGCATCCATCTTCAAATACTTGTGAGCACTCCTTGAAATGCTCTTCCAACCCATCGTCGATAAATAAGCAAAACAAACTGGATAACATACCTTTTTCGGTCCTCGGTTTGATGGTGTGACAGGCTGCGATACGGTTTGACATTAACCACATAAACAGACAGCGTCACCGGCGCAGCCACGCCCTCTTCCACCTCGAGCTCCTGTTGCTGTGTATTTAAACCCAGCGGAGCTAACGGCCGCGTGAAGCTGCGACGGCTTCAACCAACTTCAGGGTTGGTTTCAGTAGTAGTGCCTGTTAGGACGTCCGTCTGGAGGATGCGTTTTGGCCGAGAGCACACACTCTCCTAATATAGGCTTGCACCGTAATGGCAGGACAGCAGGCACCCGCGGACATACCATGAATGCCTCCAGTTCATGTCCATGTAAAGGACGGTCGACACGAGAGACGGGTGGCTTCACAAATCAACCCGGGACTGACGGTCAGGCAGAGACAGCCCCTGGTGGACAGCCAAGCCAAACCAGCCACTAACACACTTTTTAACATGGACACTCTGTCCAAAGTCATGGTCCTATAGTATATCTTAGACAGCTGACACACTTACACTACAAGAATATGCAAAGGAAACAGGTAGTACGGTCCGATTTTACTGCCCATTGAATATTTTCTTTATTTAATCCTCATATCATACCACAGGTCACTGGTTCACAACTTCAACACCCCTTTAAACAGAGTTTTATCTCCCCTCAATGACTTGCATTACAGTTTGTGATCAGTTCAGCCAGAGTCACTACTTCTACACCTGATGTGAAAACTGTGTGGATACAATTACCAATCATTTCTATGATCACACTGAATAATTTTTAAAAATTTGCAGGAATCCATCACATATAAAAGCTGGAACCAGTGACTTCCCAAATGATTTCAATGAGTGTCAACATGGATATACATTCAGATCCAGGCCTTAATTATCCATTTGAATCATGATTTTTACTTATTTCACTCATTAGGTACCACCAGGTAATTGAAAAGAATATGCCCAGTATATAAATATCAATTTGTCAGGTCGCCAATGGCCTTGCAAACAGTGTAAGGGTTAGAGGAATAAACAGGCCCAAACCCAGTAGAACCTGACCTATACCCACGTTAAAGAAACCCAATTAAGTCCAAATATTACCTGTGAGTCCAACACATAAAAGGCTGAAAAAAAAGCATTCAAATTACCACTTGAATCCAACCTGACACAACCACCCATATGTGTCTCATCATCTATACAATAAAGACAAAAAAAATAATGGCAGAAAGAAATGTGACGCTGGAAAAGCCAAATCAAAATAATTTATTTTTGGTGACATTTCATACAGTTCTAGGATTGTGTCTCAAACACTTGGTTGATCCATTACTATATTTCCTTTTGCCACCCCAACCCAAATTAACAGAAAATAACCCAAACATATGGATGGGGGAAGCAATTCCTGTAGGTATTTGCAAGCCTGTCAACATCAACCATATGCTTCTAAAATGATTTCACCTTACTGACGAGTAAGATTAAAAAAAAAAAAAAAAGAAAAAAAAAAGTTAGTGCATTTATTTAATTATACTAAATCACTAGCTGCTCATACTCATTAATGAAAAAGAATTAAACAGCCCCAGTGATTGGTTAATCGTTTACTGCATTACTAAACCCAAAGTCAATGCATCAAGTATTTTCTCTCAGCTGACATCTCGAACAGTATATAAATGTCATATGCGTGATTTTATTTTGCCAATGCGATTTCACACAACTTTGGGGAAACCAGCCTACCAAGATTGGGAGAAAAGCGTTGCGCATCAGAATTAAAATAAATAAATTTAAAAAGCAATACATACAGTGAGTCAAACTTCAAATTCTAAGTCAACCTGTTTGTTTTTTTCAAAAATTAAAAAAAGGAAAGAAAAAACAAAAATAAAACAGCAAACTCACCCTAAAAGCACAAAACAATCTGGTGGATACCTGCTGTCAAAAGCCTCCCTCTGTAAATTCAGAACTAGAACAATTACATTCTCCCACACACATTTCTAGTGAAGGGTTATTACAATATAGCATAGGCAACTACACTGCTACAGCTTCTTCAAAATCCAGTTTCACTGGGCCAAAGGTTTCCGCAAGACTACATTATTTAGCAGACCTCGTCAATAAAAATCAAAACTTTATACTAGCACACTATGATCGTAGGCAGCTGGCACATAGCACGTGAAAAATGTTCCAATTCTCCTTATACCCACGACTCGGCTGCCAATTATTATGTAGCTATCATCCTTAACTAACAGCACTCCTCTGTCTATTTTTTTTTTTTTGACACTATGCCATTGTTAAGAACAATTCACAGATATAAGCTTAACCTGGATATCCTGTGATGATGTAGAAAAGCCAAACCTCACCTAAACCATCAGGTGCACTGAACAGTCAAATCTTACCATTAACCTATTTGTTTTTTTTTTCCTTCTCATGGAACACATCATCCTACTACCCAAACAAACATGTAAACAGAGAACCTGACTGATTATCAACATGACAATAATCTGAATCCATTGGAGTGGGTACACTCGAAAACATTTTCAGATAGATAGCAAAGATAAAACTTAACATGAAAAACTTTGGACCAGGCTAGCAGATTCACCGTGGCCAACAGGCCAGTGAGCACCCCAAAGTGGATTTCGGCTTCAAACAAAACCACACATCTGACTGCGGCGTACATCAACGGTTTCTGATATCCGACTGTTACGGCTGTAGCCAATCATAAACCAGGATCAAAATACCACCATAGAACACATTTCATTAATATACATTAGAAGACTACACTGTCCAGTTCCAGGACAGTGACTCTTAATCTCTGATGTAAAAATCAAAAATCATCCATTTCATTACATCAGTGCAACAGCACACTGTAGCACTTCAATCATTTTGTTTAACAATCAATGCATACACAGACATCAGTCAACCCTTCAGTCATACTTGCAACCCTAAGCACACACAAAAAAAGAAGAAGAAAAAAAGACTGATGTCTCATTGCGTGTTAGTGATATCTTTGTATATGTACATGACAAATATGCATGTTCTTTTCTTCTTAGTGCATATTGTTCTTGCAGACCAACATCTATTCTTTAAAATCAAAAAAAGGTAGAGGGCCAGTTGCGTGGCCCAGCATCCCACCTCTCCCTAGCAGAGCATAAATGAGATGACCTCCAGATAAATCGCACTTAAATTCTGTTAAGCATAATGCTGGAGGCCAAAACAAGATTTGTTTCCTTTTCAAATCACTCGTCAAAGTTCTTCAGGTGTCATTTTGCCCATTAGTCCTGGATGTCCCGGTCTTAATGTCGTTTTAAAAGCTTTTCATTGGACAAGTTCCAGGGGGGGAAGGTGGCTACCATAATGTTGTTGCTTTTATGTTATTCATTTTTATATAATTATATATATCCATGTATATATTCATACATCTTTTTTCTATTCATATCAAGTTTTTACTTTGGCGATACTGGTGGGATATTCTGCTCTTTGCCAGTGTGCCTGTAGCCTCCCTGGGGGGAGATGCGTCGGGCCGGAGGCTGGCGCCTCTGGTCCCGGAACTTGAGGCCCCCAGTGCCTCTGGGGCCGTTGCTGCGGTAGTAGCCTTGAGAGTCACGTTCACGTGGTGGCCGGCTCTCCTTGCATTCCCATCCGCCCTCTCTGTCGTGGCTTTTCTCGTGCTTGTCCCCGGGAGCACTGCTGGAGCCCGACTCCTCGGCCTTGTTCACGCGCAACTCGCGCAACGGCTGGCC